>PVHY01009164.1:0-57781 GCA_004024945.1 Uropsilus gracilis | reverse complement strand
GTTTTTTGGGACTAGGTCTCACTGTGTTGCCCTAAGCAGGACTTGAACCATGATCCCTAGCCCCAGCCACTTCATAGGCTGAAGTTTACAGGCACACTCTACCGTGCCCAGCCCACGGGATTTTTGACCTCCACACCAGCACTCTTGACCTCTGGACTAGGCAATAGCAGAAGAGTTAGGCACCCCTGAATTGGAACTATATCTGTTCTGTTCCAGAGATGCCCCAGAACCTGGGCCAGCAGTTCGCTTGTGGAGCTACCTCTGTCTCCTTACTGTAACTCCCACCCCAAGGATTATGGCAAGGGGGGCTATAGCATGTGCTGGACAGGCTTAGTGGCTCACAGTGTTGTTGCTTCTCCCTTTGCTGTGACAAAAGGCCACCGTAGGCAGCCCAAGGTCATTCTCTGTCTCCCAGATGTCCATACCTCCCTTTGAGGGCGCTCAGTTCACACAGCCTCAGTAGAAGCCTGAATTCCTTCCCTGGCTTTCTGTGAAGCTGGTGGGTGGGGCTGGGGGTGGAGGGGCAAGGTCAGCGTTCCTGGAGGCCTTCAGCATGTGGGCCTCATTCAATGACTATATTGTCTGGCCCCATCAAGATCTGGAACTCCTCCACCTACAGGGACTGGTTGCTGAGAAGCCTGACACAGTTGTTGGTGACTGTCATTTTTCATGGGCTGCCTCTCTGGACTTTCTTTTTCAGATCTCTTGAGCAACCAGAAACCTTTATACCCTGCATGATGGGGTATCCCCATATTTGAGGGACAATGCCTCTCTACAGAAGACTTGGGAGGCTGTTGGCTGTTCCTTGGTTGCTTCTCAACAAGAAGCTCTTGCCTGAGTCTTCACCCCACAGCTATTATGTGTCTTAGAGTCAGACAACCCTGGGTTTATACCTGGTTCTGTCTTTCTGTCATGTAGGAGCTGAGTGGCTTTGGGGATGCCCTTTTCCACCAAACCTCACTTTCCCCATCTGTAAAGTAGGAATACAAGTGTAACGGCTCATGGGATCAAGTAGAAGAATGCTTATATGGTGCCAGGTGTGCATTAGGTGCTCAGTAATGGCAGCCATCATCTCTACGACTTTGTTGGAAGAAGTGGGAAAGGACCGGTTTGTTTTTTTATTTTTTTGAGACTAGGTCTCGCAATGTTGCCCAGGGTAGCCCTGATCCCACGGACTCAAGTGGTTCCCAACCTCAGCCTCCTAGGTAGCAGGGATTACAGGCACACACCACCATACCTGGCTATTTTTTGAGACTAGGTTTCGCTATGTTGTCTAGGATAATCTTGAACCCACGAACTCAAGCGATTCCTGGCCTCAGCCTCATGAGGCTGGGATTAAAGGCGTGCGCCACCATGCCTGGCCCAGGACTGGTTTATTTGCATCTGAACTTTTCTTTGCAGAAACTGGAATCTGGCTATCATTGTGTTAATCACCTTTTGCCTGTTTTCCCCTGATTTCTGGGTATCTTGAGGCCCAGAAATGTTTTATTTATACTCATTCATTCTGATAATAAGCATTTATGAAAACAAATTGAGGCTCAAAGGAGGAAAGGGGTGATGACAGCTCTGTGGAAGGGTAGTGGCTAATCTGTAGCCTGTCCAGGCCTGCTATTCTGGCTAAATTTGTAGCCCAGAAGTTTGACCAGCAACTATCTATTGAGTGCCTTTTGTATACCCAGTAACCACGGGGGAAGTGAGGGGGATCTGACCCAGAGCACTATGGGGGTCACCAGATTGTCTCTGGGGAACCCTGGCTATGGCTATGTCAACCCCTTCCTGTAGGACCCTGTTGTCTGTGGGCTCTGTGAGTTATGTGTAAACCCTGTGGGTGGTCCTGCCACCCTTATCTGGACCAGGGCATCCTGGCTTCCTTATCTCCTGTGAGCAAGCTCACTTGGTATGTGCATACTGACAAGGGGGGGCCCAGGGAAGGCTGCAGTTAGGGGACGAGGGGACCTTCCTCCTCCCTACTCAGGGGCCATGTGTGACTCAAGCTTTTTGTGGCTTCCTCCTGGAGGCAGGAGGGAGGGGGATGGGATCATTAGGTCTTGTCTAATCAGGAGATGAATGGAGCCCAGACTTGGCTCCCAGAGAGGTCCCAGTTTCAGCGCTGGCTGTACCTCTCAGTATTCTTATGTCTTTCATCCCTCTGAGTCTTGTAAAATGGGAATAAATTACTGCCAAAAGCTGTTAATCATTGGTAAGTTCTATGGTGCATTTAACTAATGTATACCAGGTAATATTCTGAGTACCTGGCATATTATCATTGTTTAATCTTACGCAGTATACCCCACATGGTATAGCAGCTTTTAGAATATCTGTCTCAAATAATGAGTGTGAGATAATCCTTGGGAAGCAATGACCTGGGACAGTGAAAACTCAATTCTGGGTCAGTGTCATGGATTGGGAAACTGATACGGGTGCACTCACTTGGCAGTTGCTTACCCTGTAAAGAGAGTGAGGACATGACTTGTAGGTAGGTAGGTGACATAGGTAGGTGCATGCCCAGGGTTTTCCCTGATTGTGGTCCTGAGGGCTCCTGGGTGTCAGTGTTTAGTCGTGAAGGGTCAGAGAAGAGCCTTACAGTTCCAGCTCTGTTGAGCCCAGGGAATAGCCTGCTAACTCACCATTTGCACAGTTCCAGAAAAGTTACCAGTCCCAAGGCAACCCTGAGAGGATACTGGGCTGGGAAGGCAGAGAATACTTCATAGGTGAAGTGGAGCATATTCCTGGTGGCTAGAAATATGCAGGTACGGGGTAGGTGCCTGCTGAATCCATGAGTATGAGAATGAATAAATGAATGGATGAATGAATGATCAAATGATCAAGTGAATGAAGTATTGTATGAAGGCTGGAATGGTAGATCCAGCAGCACTGATGGGAGAGGAGCTGTGGGCTGCCAGGATCACATAGCTGGGCCCTGACCCTTGTGTTGTACCATGACAGCTGCTTAATCTAAACTGAGTGGAAATGGAGGTAAACACAGGTTTCGGATTTCCTTTGGCCTCCAACCAGAGAAGCAGCTGGCGACTACAGGCTCACTCCATCCCATCCAGCAGGCACCTCTGAGTCTGTTTACAGGTCGTGGTCTCCAGGGAAACCAGGAGTTCTCAAGTGCTCAGGTGGGAGACCAGTTGTTTGGAGGTTGTAGAAAAAGCAAGCACCTCCCTAATAGAACATGTGACCTGTTTCCAGGTTCAGGATGCCTGCCTTTGTACCTCAGGGTAGCTATTATGAACAACCTGGCTCCCTGAGTTCAAGTCCCAGCTCTGCCTTGGGTTCCAGGATCGGGAGTGGGGAGAGAAATTCCTACCTAACAGGTTGGGTTGAAATCTTATAATAAAGATATCTGATGCTGGGAGGAGTGGAGGGTTGGGGGAGGGATGGTGTCTGTCAGTGTGGGTCTTCCAGCTAGTTAGGGGAAAAGTCAAGCCTGGTAGTGGAACTTGAGCTCTCTGATCAGACCTCCTGGTTCAAATCTTGGCCTCTCCTCTTACTAGGTGTGGACTTTGACAAGTTACTTGAATCTCCAAATGTGGCTTGCCACGTGTGTCTGTAAGGGAAGCTTTGTTGGCACAAAGCCAGGCCCATTTATCCAGGTGTTGTCTGCACTGCTTTCCTGCTCTCAGGGTGGAGTCCAATAGTGTGACAGAGACCATGTGAATGCACACTGAAATGTTCAGTCTGACCCTTTCACAGAAAAGTCTGGCGATCCTTGATCTGTAACATAGGATTTAATCTGTAGTAACAGTGTTTGCCTCACAGAGCTATGTGAGGATTAAATGACACACAGGGCTTGGTATAGAGTAGCACATTTTAAGGACTTGCATTCAATTTGAAGTGCTCCTCCGCAGTCTGTTGTATTGGGAGCTCTTCTCTCAGAGCTCCCCTTCCCTAGTGCTGACAGCTCTTTTCTGTCTCTATGGATTTGTCTATTCTGGGCATTTTATATAAATGGATTCATTCAGTTTGTGACCTTTTCTGTTTGAATTCTTCAGCATCGGGTTTTCAAGGTTTATCTTATTGCTACCTTGTTCCTTTCTATGGCAGAATAATATTCCATTGTGCGACAAGACCACATTTTGTTTGTCCATTCCTCTATTGATAATATCTGAGTTATTTCCACTGTTTTGGCTGTTATAAATAATGCTGATATGCATATCCAAATTCTTGTGTGAATTATTGTGGTAAAATATACAGAATATAAAATTGGTCATTTTTGACCATTTTGAAAGAGCAGTAAGTACATTAATAGTGGTGCCTGTCTCCACCATTTATCTTCAGAAATGTTTCTTCATCTCCAAAACTCTGTCCCCATTAAACAATAACCACCTATTCACCCAGCCCCAGGGATCACCACTTTCTGTCTACTTTACATAGTAAAATCATACTTATTTACCTAACATTTTTTGTATTTTTATTGTAGGAATACAGTATGTAATATATATATATAACATACAAAATGTATTCATTGGCCATTTATATTATCAGAAGACTCCTGGCAATGGCAGGCAACTAGTAATTCAGTTTGGGGGAGTTAAAAGTTATATGAGGATTTTCAAACTGCGTGGGGGTTTGGCACACAGTTGTTCAAGGCACACCAGCCTTCCATTTGTATGTAAGTCGTGGGTCATTAAGACATTTTGGTGAATGCTGAATTGCATTATGACAGAGGTTTCCCTGGGCCACACCACACAGCCTGGTTATGGACTTGACTGAGCACTGACGTTTCAGGTAATTACAGTCTGTAACAGTCACATGGCAAGAAACTGCCTGACAATACATTCTCAGAAGGAATCTCTTTAGTCCCTCACAACTATGCAGATCATACTTTGTTTTTCTGTTGCAGGACACTTACATTGCCCCCACCTTTCAGATATCATGAGTAATGCTGCTGGGTACATGGTGTGCACAGATCTGTCCCATTCCCTGCTTTCAATTTTTTTTGTGGATCTACCCAGAGGTGAGATTGCCAAATCACAAGGTAGTGTCATTTTCAGTTTCTAAAATTCTGTTATAATTTTTTGAGCTGCCCCTTGTGGCTCTGCCATTTTACATTCCCCCAACAATGGCTTCCCATTTCTGGACATCCTTGCTAACCTTTGTCACTTTCTGGGTTTTCCTGTTTTTGTTTTTTTTTGTTTGTTTGTTTTTTAGTATCCTAATGTGTGAAGTGCTATCTTGTTTTGATTGACGTTTCCTTAAAGTGATATGAGCATCTTTTCATGTACTTATTGGTCATTGTGTGCTATCTTTGTTGAAATGTCTATCCTAGTTTTTTACCTGGTTTGCTTTTGTTGTGGAACTACAGTTCTTTTTTTATTAGGGTATTAATTTCGTCAACTGATTTGCAAATAGCTTATCTCATTCTTTGGGTTGCCTTCTCACTCTGTTGTTAGTCCTTTGGTGCATATAAGTTTTTCATTTTTAATTTTCTTACATCATTGGTGATCTTTGTATAGTTATTGTTCCTCTTAGGTGCAGCCCTTCTTCTAGTATTCTACCCATGATCCACCACCCCGCTACCCTGTGTCTCCTTCCCCTTCTCTGATCATTTCTGCTTCTCCCTTGCTGCTCTCTCTAAATCCATGGTCATCCCATGAGTTCAGTCCTTTTCCTGGAACCTTGTCCTTTTCCTACTTGAGAACCTGTGCTTCTGGACCATAGCAGACCAGGCTGCTTGGATCTCTAGGTGCAACTGGGAGGCAGGTAGCCGGGTGAAGCACATGTGGAATGTCTTGTAGGACAGGTGTGTAGTATGGGTCTCCAGACTCCTTGAGTTTGGAGTTTCCTGTGTTGTAGGAAATGGTCCTGTTTTCTCCTTATGAGCATCATCTCTGAGTCTTATGCCTCATCATTCACACTGTTGGTCTCATTCTTTCCTATCACTGTCACATGATGTTGCTTCTGAGCCTTATAATTCTGACTTTCAGAACCCAACTCCCAGCCACAGTCGGTGGAGAAGTTTCCTGGTGGGGACAGACTTCAGCAGGTGTTGAGTGCAGCTCCCCTCATTTCCTGTTATGGTTTCCAGTCATGCCCTGCATCCCCAGTTATATCTCTGATGTTTTCCACCCCCTCTTGGAAGAGGAGAAAGCCTCACTCATATTACATGCCTCTCTGGATCAGTGGTTTGGTTCCCTGGCCCCCAAGATAGTGTAGGTGGAGCCCATGTGAGAGGTCACCACACCGGCTTGTCTCACCCATGATCTTACCTCTCATGGTTCTGACACTGATGCATAAAAGTTTTTAATTTTATGAAGTTAAATTTTTTTTTCTTATTCTTTCATGATTGTATGCAAGATATCATTGCCAAATCCAATGTCATGGAGCTTCCCCCCTGTTTTCTTCTAAGATTTTATCCTGTCAGTCCTTATGTCTATGATCCATTTTGAGTTATTTTCTATATATGGTATCAGATGGTTGGAGTTCATTCTCTTGTACTGGGGTATCTATTTTTCCTGACATGCTTTGTTGGAAAAAACTGTCCTTCCCAATTGATGGTCTTGGCACCCTAGTGGAAAATCATTTTTTTCTCTATGCAAGGATTTATTTTTAAGTTCTTTGGTCTTTGTCTTTATGTCACCTCCTCACTGTTTGGGTCACAACTGCTTTCTAGTAAATTTTAAAATCATAAAATATGAGACTTCCAACTTTCTAATCTGTTTTGGCTATCTGGGGTCTCTTGGTATAAGAGTTTGGGGATGGATTTTTCAATTTTTGCAAAAGATGCTATTAAGGTTTGATAGGGACTGCACTGAATGTACATCAGAATGAATAGTATTGACATCTTAACAACACATTGTCCCATCCTTGAACAGGGGAACCTTCTGTGCATTTATATTAGCATTGTAGCCAGGGGGTACCTAGGGACCCCAAACTCTTAAAGGAGTGTATGCTCTAAAAGGAGGCTCAGCTATCCATGTGCACAAAGGCAAAGGAAGCAGACTCTTAGTATGAAAGATTTGTAATAGAATGGAGGAGAGAGAGAAAAGAATTTCAAATAATAGTTTTTCTAAAAATTACCCATCCTTTTATGGACAATGCCAAGCCAAACAAGCTCAGCCCAAAGTAGGGTGACTGGGGCTTAAAAGTTTGCCATTAGTCTAAGTTTATTATTTCCCTTTGGCGGGAAACCACAGGAAAAGGGTTAGGCAGGTCCCAGTGAGCTGGAACAGAAGACCCCCAAATTCCAAATGCACTACATAATAATGTCTCCCCCAAGGACTAGGAACAACCTCCCATGTGTCTTTCACGTGTGTTCCCAAGTGGCTCCTCCTTCCATCATTCCACCTCCATTTAAATGTTAAATGCCACCTTGCTCCTTCCCATCTGTTCCACATTCTGGAAATCTAGGTCATGCATGCTGGAGAGTTATAGTCCAGGGTGAGTCCAGGTTGAGACCAGTGGAGATAATGTTCAAGTGGAGGTAGTTTGTTTAGGATGTCATTTACTGGCTTGGAATTAGCCCCTCACTGTTCCCGTGGACTATGTTCCTGTGATATTTTGCTATCTTTAATTTTTTTTTAGCAATGTCTTGATTTTGGTGCCTCTATAGTTAAGTTTACTATTTCTTAGTATTTTGTCTTTTTTTATGCTATTATAAGTAGAATTGTTCCCTTTCCTTTTGGATTGTTCGTTGTAATGTGTAGAAATCCAACTGATTTTTGTGCTTTGTATATTCTGCAACTTTGCTGAATATGTTCATTAGTTCTAACAATTGTGTGTGTGCACACACACATAGTCTTTAAGATTTTCTACATGAGATGATGTCCTCTATAGTCAGATAATTTTACTTCCTATTTGCAGTTTGCATGCCTTTTTTTTTTTTTCCTCCACTTTTCTTGCCTGATTGCATTGGCTAGGACTTCCAGTACTATGAATAGAAGTGATGAAAGCAAGCATCCTTGTTTCATTTCTGATCTTATAGAACAAAATTTTAGTCTTCTGCTGTTGTATATGATATTCGTTGTGAATTTTTCACATATGACTTTACTATGCTCTGGTAGTTTATTCTGTTCCTAGTTTGTTGAGGAGTATTTTTTTCCTCATGAAAGAGTGCTGAATTTTGTCATAATTTTCCAGCACCAACTGAGCTGATATGTTTCATTTCCCTTCATTCTATTAATGTGATGTATTATAATGACTGATTTTTGTACAGTAAAACATCCTTGGAGTAAATTACCACTTGGTAATAGAGTGTTATCTTTGTAATGTGCTGCTGCATTTGATTTGCTGATATTTTCTAGATGAGTGTATCAGTCAGTACTCATCAGGGTGTTTGTGTAAAGTGTAATTTTCTCATATCTTTATCTGGCTTTGGTGTCAGTGTAATGCTGATTTTATAAACTATGTTAGTGTTTAACTCTCCTGACACTCTTCAATTTTTTGGAAGAGTTTGAGAAAGATAGGTATTTATTCTTATTTTCAGTATGTGGTAGAATTCACCCATGACACTATCTGGTCATTGACTTTTCTTTGTTGGAAGGTTTTTGATCACTGCTTCAATCTTCTTTCAAGTGCCATGTCTATCCAGATTTTCCATTTCTCCATGGTTCAGTCGTGGTAGCTGTATGTTTGTAGAAATTTGTCCATGTCATTTAGGTTATCAAATTTGTCAGCAGACAATAATTCATCTTTTTTCTTTCTGTAAAATTGGTAGTGATATCTACTCTTACATTTCTAATTTTAGTAATTTAACAATCTGAGGAACTGCTAGACTTTTTCCAAAGTTCCTGCACCATTTCATATTCCTACCACTGGTATATGAGAGTTCTGATTTCTCCTTATGCATTCTTGAATCCTAGCATGTGTCAAGTATCTCATTGAGGTTTTGATTAGTATTTCCCTAAAGACCAGTGAGGCTGAACTTCTTTCCACATGCTTATTGACCATTGTGTATATATATATATATTTTTTTTTTTTGAGAAACATTCAAATCCCTTACGCATTTGAAAATTGGGTTATTTGTCCTTTTATTATTGAATTCTTTATAAATTCTGCATTTAGATCATATAGCAAATATATATGATTTACAATTTTTTTCCTATTCTGTGGGTTATCTGCTTCCTGTTTTTGAAGTGTCCTTTGGTGCACAAAATGTGGTTTTTTTCTTTCTTACTTATGCTTTGGGTATCATTTCTACCCATCTGATTTTCTGTACCCCTGCCTGCCTCGTAATACACTTACAGACTGAAAACTTTTCAAAGATGGGAGATATTTAAATAATTATATTTAGATATTTTTAAGAATGCACACAACCTCTTCTTTACTAATGGCCATCTTTAATGCTGTTGCTAAAGCCTCTTTGCAAATACCCAGCACTCCTCTCACAATCATCACTTGCTAAAAGTTCGCTAGGATGAGCTCACATTCAACCCAAGTGCCGGCCTGTTGATCTGAGGCAGGAAGAAAAAGGGACACAGATGATGAAATTGAGGTTAAGAGGGAGCATCGAAGAAATAAACAATCTGCCAGTGTGGGGGGAGGAGTTTTCAGTGATCTGTGACTCAACAAGCCTTCCAGTTGTTTTGGAGGTGCACTTAAGTTTGAGAACTACTGGTGTAGCCTTTCAGCTGGTACCACCTATTAGCGATTGTTGTGCAGGTATTTCCAATGATATTGTATCCCCCTTCTCCTCTCTCATTGCTCTAATGCAGCCTTGTTATCGCTTGTCAAATATGAGATCAGATGTTTTTGGTAACAAGTAATAGAAACCTTCAATTCAGACCCACCTAGATAACAGAAGAAACAAATTGGCTTGTAGGCTCTGTTTGAGAAATCCAACAGATCAGGTTTGAGGTGCGTTCAAGCAGGACTCCCACCCAAGCTAGGAGGCTTGATGTCCTCTTCTTTGTGTCAGCTTTGTCCTCCACAGACTTCACTGGTGGCCTCAAGGTGACCACCTGTAACCTTCAGGGCTGTGCACTTCCTAATTGGAGCCATTGGGGACAGTGCAGCTTTCTACCATCAAGCAGAGCTCATCAGTTTTGCCCTGTAGACCAACCAGCAGGGCAAGAGGCACAGATTTCCCTGGTTGGCTTAGGCTCTTCTCTTCTGGGAGGGTACCCAGCTATTGTAGCTCTTTCACAAAGTGGAAAGAAGTGCTACTTGTTTGCTCCCAACCCACATAGTTCCTTGCTTTTCAGTCTCAAGAGATGCCATATACAGCAGATTTCCTAAAGCAGAAGTCTTTTCACGATACCCTTATTTAAACTCTCTCCTCAGGTAGGAACATAACACGAACCTTTTGGGATAAAATTCCTGCTTTGAGATGCTCAAATTTTAGTTCTAGTTGGCCTTTCTAGCCCACTCTTTTCCCATCCTACTGAACTCTATGTAACACCCTGCCACCCCATCTTCCCTGCTCTTTCATGTTACTCATGCTATTGCACTTGCTATGTTTTGTCTAGAAGGCCCTTTTTCTTCTTCACTTGACAAATTCACCCTTCAGTTCAATGCAATTCAACATGACCAGAGTGTCTCCTCCTCTGGGAAGCTTTCCAGGATTGTTACTTTAGACCACTGCTGCTGTGGGTTTCTGAGTAGCACAATCATTATGTGCTGTCTGCTCTCTTCTCTGCCTCTCATCTTAGGGCAGACATGATTTGACTTGACTTCGTTCTGGATCCTCAGTCTGTAGGCTTGGCTCAGACTATGAGCTTGTGAAGTGTTTGTTGAATGAATACTGCTTTTATGACCTGACTGCTTTTACTTCCTGACAATGCAAGCTGCTGGTAGACCTTACTTGATACATGCTTATGGATTAAACAGATTACAAATCTCACTTGTCCAGGTTCTGAGAAAACCCTGAGTCTCTTGCAGATCAGACTGTATAGTCTGCAGAGGATGAGCCCCTGATGAATTTAGAGATTCTGCCCTTGTGATCCTGGTGTCGAATGATACAGGGTTTGGGAGGCCATAGAGGCCTTCAGCTCTGCACCCAGGAGCCCTCAATCCCAAGGTGCCTCCCTTGGTCCCGGGCTGCTGTGAACTAGGACTTTCACTGGTGGCAGGCATAGTTAGTCTATCTCCCCTTCAGCTGTAGTCAAGACTCCTTTTAGGTCAATTCTTTCCATTAAAAAAAAAAGTTTCTTTCCTATATAAAATTTTGTAGCATGTGTTCCATGAATACCATGGGGAGAAATAAAGACTTCCTTGGGCATTCATTTGTGCATTTGTTCAGTCTTTTCTAAAGATGCTTATTTAGTGATGTAAAGCATTGAGATTGATGATGTGATGGTGATCTTAACATTATTTGGTTAATTGAATTCCATGCATTCATGTAAAAGCTCTGAGAAGTTTATAATGTAGAAACCCCCTGACTTCTTACCTCTGGCAAGCAAAGGATAGTGCATAAAGACCCATGTCAAAACCTAGTGATATCCAGGTCATGACAGGATTTCTTGCTTTTTTTGCTTCACACAGAGGCACCAAGACCTGAAACTCTTGAAAGGGACCCCTCAAAAAAAGTTAAAAAAAAAAAAGAAGAAGAAAAACAATCATATTTTACCATATGTAAGATAGAGTGTACACTTAGACAATATGTACAATAACAAAACAAGTACAATGGACAACAGTTAATGGAACAGCTGATTAAATCTGCTAGGTGCCCAAATCTTCAAACTTTTAAAGTACGGGTTATCATGGTATCATTTCCTAAAAGCACTTCATCAGGGTCCATATACGACTTGTGTGAATTATTGTAGGTTTAATCCTGGCATAGAACCAGAGCTGGTTCATTTTTTCATGGGAATGAAACCAAAGCTAGGCTCCAGAGCTTCCCAGCAACATAGGCAATAAAATGAAATAAAACAACATGAAAGGGAAACACAAAGGGGGTCAGGGAGCTCTCAAATTGCAGAAGAGGAAGCCATCCAGATTGGCAGACTTCTTGGACTCTTTTGGTTGACCTCTGGAAGGGAAGGGTCGCAGGGACCTTGCGTAAGAATGTTGTGCAAGGGGGCATTTCACTGAAAGATGTAGAAACTGCCAGTGTTTGGCCACTTGTCATGCTGACCCTTGAAAACAGCTGAGGGCATGTTGATTAACTGTACTTCTGGGAAAGTATAGTTTTATTTTATTTTTTAAATAATTTATTTATATATAAATTTCACATCTTTGTAATCCCCGGGGTTTGCCCACCGCCTTCCCTCCCTGACTGTTCCCCCCTTCTCCCCCCCCCCCCCCCCCCAGTTATACACTTCAGTTTGGTTGTTAGCTTGTTTTGACTTTTCCTCATGGCTTTTTGTTTATTTTTCCTATGTCCCATATATTAGTGAAATCATTTGGTTTCTTTTTCTTTCTGACTCGTTTCTTCTAATATGATTTCTTCTAGGTATATCCATGTTATCATAAAATTGTCAAATTTGTCATTTTTAGTTGCTGAGTAATGTTTCATTGTGTATATGTGCCACATCTTTTTCATCCATTCATCTGTTTTGGGACATTTGGGTTGTTTCCATGTCCTTGCAATTATAAATAGCACTGCAGTAAACATCCGGACACAGGTGTCCCTTTGTACAAGCATTGAGTTCTCTTTTGGGTAGATTGCCAGAAGAGCAATTGCTGGGTCAAATGGTAGTTGCATTTCCAATAGTTTGAGGGTCCTCCACACAGCTTTCCATAGTGACTGAACCAGTTTAGATTCCCACCAGCAGTGAAAGAGTTTTCCTTTCTTTCCACATCCATGCCAGCAGTTGTTGCCCGTTTTTTGGGTGTGGGCCATTCTTACTGGTGTAAGGTGGTATCTCATTGTGGTTTTGATTTGCATTTCCCTGATTGCTAGTGATGTTGAGCATTTTTTTTCATGTGCCTGTTGGCCATTTGTATTTCCCTCTTTGGAGAAGCGTCTTTTTAGTTAGTTCTTCTCCCCATTTTTTTAACTGGGTTTTTTTTCTTTGTTTTTGTTGTGTGAATTCTTTGTGTATTTTTGTTATCAGACCCTTAATGGAGTGTGAAAAATTTTTCCTGAAAGTATAGTTTTATAGGAAACCTAATAAATAACATGGCCAAAGTGTGATTCTGGTGATTTTGTTTGCTGGAGGATTCCCGAGCGCATCTTAGTTGATGTGGCTCTCTCACATGTTCTTGTTGGCAGTCTCATTTCTCTGTCTTGACCATGTTGGAGGTCATTTTGCAGATGAAGAAATTGAGACTTTGGGCTTTGAAGTGGTACTGAAGAACTTGAAGCCCAGTCTGCTGCCTTTCACTGCTCCCCAGAAAAGATGTCTAGGCCTGTCAGATAACCACACCATTTGGAGCCTGATGCTGTGTAGGCACCACCTCATTCAAACCTCTCGTCCTTCTGTAAGGAATTCACAGTACTGACTGAATTTCCCAAGAAGTAGTCTGTAGCCCAAGACCACCACACCATGGAAGCTGAGTAGGGCTTCCCCACCTGAGCCAGCTGCTGAGATTTTTGGCCATTCACTGGAACCACACACCAATGATTGTTCACATTTGCATCTTTCTTGGTGATAAGAGAGAGAATGGCTTTCCCAGAGTCTCACAATGCTACCCTCCCCCCAAATAAAAAACAAACCAATAAACACAAACTCCACCAAATCGCTGAGTTCCAGGGAATCACAGTCACAGCTTGTACTGACTGAGCTCCAGCCAGGGAGGGGGTTCTGGCAAGACCTGGGTAACCTTGTCACACCTGTGGGCTTTGGGTATGTGTCTCCCTGTCTTTCTGGGTACATACCAGTAAGTGACCTTGTCTGATGACAAGTTTTGCTTCTTGTCCACTATGGACAAGCCCACTATGGATTGGGCTTTCCTAGTGATGAGCATGACTTTTGTCCCTTGGGAGAGCTGAGAATTGTTAAAAGGCAGGAGGACAGACTGCTTGGGGAGGTTGATGCCTGTGTCCAGGTGACTTCTGTTCTCCAACACTGGGGACCAGCCTGGGTGGTAGTGAAATAAATGAATGAGTGATTCAAGAAGGAAGCTCCTCTTCCTTTGTGTTCTGGATTGTAACACTTTAAAATTCTCTGATGACTTAGCAAAAAAAAATTAAAGTAACATTGGTTTTTGTAACAGTATATAGATTTCAGGTGTACGTTTTTCAGGTGTATTTGTCAACATTTGTATATGCTATGGTATGTTTGTCACCAAAAGTCTAGTTTCCATCCATCACTGTGCAACCAGCCTTTGTTAATCAGATTGTCCACTCCACACCCCTTTCCCTTCTTGTGACCATCCATCTCTTCTCTGTATCTAAGAGTTTATTTTTGTTTTGTTGTGTTCATTTGTTTAGTTTCTTTTTTTCTATATGAGTGAAATCATTTGGTTTTGTCTTTTACCTTCTGGGCTATTTAACTAAGCATAGTATCTTCTAGGTTCATCCATGTTGTTGCTAATGGCAGGGGTTCATCACTCTTTAAATAGCTGTGTGGTGGCCATCGTGTGTCAAGACTACATCTTCCTGCACTCACCCATGGATGGGCACTTAAGTTGTTTCCAACTCTTGGTTCTTGTAAATAGCACCTCCATGAGCATAGGGGTATGTATAGATGGTGCTTCAGGCTAGTGTTAGTGCATTCTTTAGAAAAATACCCAGCAGCAGAGTGACTAGATCATACAGTATTTCTATTCTTAATTTTTCAGGGACTCTCCATCCTCTTTTCCACAGTGGCTGCACTCCTACCAACAGTGTATGAGGATCCCTTTTCTCCTCATCCTTACCAGTACTGTTGTCTTTTTGATCATGGCTATGACTTTTGTTTGGAGTCACTATAGTGTTTGGGAGATTTCCTAGGGGAGCTGAGGTCAGGCCTGTTTTCTGATATCCTGAGGATGGGGGCCAAGAGAACTGCAGGAACCCCAGAGGCCATGTCCCTCCTCCAAGGCTGGCAGCGGTGAGTGAGGTGCTGAGTGTGTAGCTCTCTCCCATGACTTATGACTGTCCACAGCTCATGGCTGGCTTCCTGGTTGTGCTGGCTTGGCAGGGCCCCCACTCACTTGTTGCTCTAGTACCCAGTACTGCTTGTGTCCCTGGCCCATCTTTTTTTTTTTTTTTTTTAATTTTTTTATTTTGTAGTTACTATACAATATTGGTCATGTTTACATGGTTGTATTGTACCCCTTGTTCCCCACCCTCCCCCATTTTAATTTTTTATATTAATTTTATTTTGTGTATATATATTTATATATATAAATAACACAGTTGTGTACCTCTCCCTGGCCCATCTTAAGCTGCTTGACCTGACTCACATCTAGCATCTGATGTGAATTGTTCCCCAAAGTATAGCCCAGATGTGGGGCTCTTCTCATGGCTAAGGCCATAGCTAGTGTGTTGAGTTTTAGGTCTTGGGTCCTGTACTTCACTGTCTCCCTATATTTTTATCTCTGGGAAGTCTCCGGAAGGTAAGCCGCATTCTGGTGGCTACTTCTCCCTCCTTTGGCTAGAGAGCTGGCGCTGGCCCAGCTGGGTCATGGCTGAGGCTTTCCTTCCTATTTAGAGAGAGCAGATCTGGCTAACTGCCCTGTGAGGGCCTGCTGAGCTTGAGTGGTGAGTCTTGACCACCAGCGGGCCCAGAAGCCACAAGTGGAGTTGTTATTCTGGGTAATGCAAGGTAAGATTTGCTACTTTCCCTTGTCCCCCTCCCCTAGACCTGAATTTTAAGGAAAAAGAGAAAAAAATCTTTGCACATGTGACAGGAGCCCAGAAGAGCAGTAGTGGGACTGAACCAGAGAGCAAGACCTGCGTCTGTACAAACTTGTTACCTGAACTGTCCCTTTTAATTCCTTGCGCTAGGCAGGGAGCCCCTTGAGGCCTGAATTCTGGCTGCTTCCTTTTGGATGTGTGTTGAATGAATGAAAGAATGCCTATGTGCTGTGCGCCATTTGCAAACCAGAAAGGGTCATTCCAGAATGTTGTCTCTCAGATTTGTTTGTCTTCTTTGGAATTCAACAGACCCTCACCCTGTGTCCCTATAAATACCCCTTTCTTTTTGTAAATAAAGTTGTCTCATGACCCCGGGCTGTGGCTGGGCAATCTCTTCTGTCAATTCATTTCTCCTACCTTGCGTCTGGCGGCCAACACCTATGTGCATGCTCTCTGGACTGACCTAGGAGTTAGGAAATTGCTTTCCTGCCCAAGACTGCCACTGTTGTTTATGTGGCCTTGGCTGTTGTATCTCCTTTCTTAACCTGAGTTTGTCCAGGTGAGCTGGTCTTCTGATGTGCTAATGTTTCCAAGTGAGCCCAGGCCATGGATTCTGGAGGCTGCACAGGTGCTTGGGCTCTGTGAGGACGTGCTTAACTTGTGTGCAGGCAGAAGGTGTCTAAGCCTCCTGGCTGTGGAGCATAGGATGAGTTGCAACTAGCAGGGGGAGAAGGGCAAGTAAGTTGGACAGACCAGAGGAGACAGGGAGAGTACAGACTTGGCCAAAATGATTCTTTGCTGAAGTTGCAAATTTCCATGGTAACTTGATTTTGCCTTTCTGAAAAATGATGCTTTCAGCTAACTCCTGGGCATGACAGCCTCTTCTGTGGAATGGGATAACATTCGTGGGGAAGGTGGGGAAGGCAGACTGGGCAGGCTCTGAGGCAAGTAAAGAAGAAATTGGCAACAGGGCCCTTGGTACTGGGGATCCCTACCTTGTCTTGGGTCTCCCCTCTGGTGGGTTGCACAGCCCTGCTCACAACTTCTTTGCCTTGTGTTTTCTGCAGATCATCATTGAGTTCTGCCCTGGGGGAGCTGTGGATGCCATCATGCTGGGTGAGTCTTTATGTCCTTGTGCAGTGCCAGGCTGGACCTGTCTGGGAATGGGGACCTTCTCACCTTTGCACGGAAACTGACAGGGCCTGTGTGAGCACTTCCTCATACTGTCCCCTTTCCAGAGCAGGGACTGAATCTGAAAGAATACTTGGGACTCTCACTGTAAGGCCAGTACTTCCACTTCAAGAGATCACTCCTTGTGTTGGTCACTGGTCTTCTTCAACCCTTTGGCCAGAGATGGGTGGCTGATGCCTTCTTTGGCTGACCCCATAACACCTTTTGGAAGTGTTTGAGGCATCTAATAAAGGTTTTCTGAAAAGTGGGGGCTCCCACCCATTTTGGGGGAAGTGGGGGCAGTGAGTGAGGGAAGACTGAAGATTGGTGGCTCTCGATGATTGAATGATATGGCTAAAGATGCTTGGGTGACTCAGTATGATACAGTATTATTCAACCACTTTTTCTATTGTGAAGATAGTATTTTTCCCCCTGAATATTTCTCCTCATATTCTTTCCAGTTTATGGTAGCCCTTTCCCATCTTGAACTGCAGAAATGCTGAACAGACAGTCTTTTTTTTTTTGTTTTGTTTTTTGTCTTTTGTTTGTTTTGGTTTTTTTTTAAGACTGGGTCTTGCTATTTTTGCCCATGGAACCGTCAGGCTCTCGTTGCCCAGAGTACCACAGACTCAAGCAATCCCCAGCCTCAGCTTCCCACGTAGCTGGGATTACAGGCGCGCACCACCACGCCCAGCTATTTTTTTGGAAGTAGGTCTCACTACGGGCCCCAGACGGGACTCGAACTGCGATCCCTAGCCCCGGCCGCTTCATAGGCTGAAGCTTACAGGCACGAGCCACCATGCCCGGCCTGAACATACAGTCTTCTTGCATCAAACCCCTTGGCACTTTCAAAGTTCCCTGGTGGGTAAATGACAGTAGGGAACAGGATATTGGTACTTATGCAATGGTCCTTGGGTGTGCCTTCTCTTAGCAGAATTTGCCTTTAAAGGTTTTCTGGGTAAAAGCTAACAAAGTAGAAATGTATGAATTGAGAATTCTATGAGTTGAGATGCTCTAGGTTCTAAGTAGTAAAAGACTAATCAGACTGGTTTAGAAAATAAAAGGTAGGGACTATAGGATGGGAGATTTATTTGTATTAAAAAAAACTGAGAAGGTCAGGGAGACTGGGTATAGGCACAGCTTGATCTAGGAGTTACTAAAAAAAGTGTCATAAAGATTTGGTTTCCTTCTCCAACTTTTTGCCCCACTTTTCCTCTCTCTTGGACCCATTCTGATATGGGTTTTCTATTCTTGATGACAAGATGACTGTGGGAACTCCAGCCATCGCAACTGAATTCCAAGCATTATGATAGAAGAAGGGAAGGTAGGAAACTCACACACCACAATTGCCTTTGTAAGAACACTTTACAGAAGTCCCACATGACACCTCTATTTACATCTCTTTGGCCGGTATATGTATTATAACACGGAAAGAGGCTGAGATATAGGCTTTTCTTTTTCTTTTTTTTTTTGAGACTAGGTTTCGCTATTTTTGCCTGTGGAACCGCAGGCTCACGTTGCCCGGGGTACCACAGACGCAAGCAATCCCCAGCTTCCCAGGTAGCTGGGATTACAGGTGTGCACCACCACACCCAACTATTTTTTTGGAACTAGGTCTTGCTACGTGCCTCCAGTGGGACTCAAACCGCGATCCCTGACCCCAGCTGCAGCTTCCTAGCTGCTGCTTACAGGCACGCGCCACCATGCCTGGCCGAATATAGGCTTTTCTAGCTTGGTCACCATGTGTGTTCAGATACTAACAAGGAAGGGAAAAATCAAAACCAACTTGCCATCACTACCTATCTGGTTTGTGGCTTAGCCAAATGAGGTCTGTGGATGAATGTCAGAAATGGGAGAGGCATCTAAGAATCCCAGGTCCTCACTTCATTCACAGTTGGACATGATCCCAGACTATGGCTCAGCAGGTGGGTAAACTCAATCTTTGCCTTCCTATTTCAGTTCTGCTGGAACTGACTGCTTCAGCCCTAAATAGTTTCTCTCTGTTGGTGAGAGCACTTAAAAGAAAATTCCCATTAGTGTTCTAGAAATCAGAGGGACCTACCCCCCCACCCCCCACCAAAAGCCATGGCTGTCTTGAGAAAGAAGAACAAAGCTCAAAGCATCATGCTTCCTGGTTAAAGTATATTACAGAGATTTAGTACTCAAATCAGAATGATATTGACATAAACACTCAATCCATATACTGTCAACTAATTTATGACAAAGGAACCAAAGACATACCTTGGGAAAGAGAGTCTCTTCAGTAT
This sequence comes from Uropsilus gracilis, assembly GCA_004024945.1. Classification (NCBI taxonomy): domain Eukaryota; kingdom Metazoa; phylum Chordata; class Mammalia; order Eulipotyphla; family Talpidae; genus Uropsilus; species Uropsilus gracilis. Next base: position 38,734 of record PVHY01009164.1, on the reverse strand, counting down.
ATGGTTTTGGTATTCTGTATTTAGTCAGTGAATGGTGTCAGGGAAATCGAAAAGCCATATCAAAAGAATGAAACTGAGCTATTCTTTTTTACCATTTATAAAATGAACTCAAATTGGGTTAAAGACTTGAATTTGAGATATAAAATTTCTAAAATGTGAGATATAAGATTCTTAAAAGAATACATAACAGTAAACTTGACATTGGTCTTGGTAATGATTTTTGGAACTGATTCCAAAATGCAAAGGCAGCATCAGAAACCTAAAAATATACAAGTGGGACTACATCAAAGTAAAAGCCTCTGCATGGCAAAGGAAGCCAACAACAAAATTAAAATGGGAGAAAATAATTGCAAATCATTTATCTGATAAGTTCAAAATTTATAAAAAAAATGCCTACAGTGCATTTGCAAACAATAAACAACCTAATTTAAAAAATAGGCAGTAGATCTAAATACTTCTTCCCAAAGAAGACAAATAGATGGTTAACAGGTTCATGAAAAGATGCTCAACATCACAGTCTTCGGAGGAACATAAACCAGAACTACTGTGAGATCTTACCTCCCACCTCCTAAAATGACCATTATCAAAAAGACATTTCTAGCACAGGTGAAGATGTGGAGAAAGGAGGAGAGCCTGAGTGCAGTGTTGGTGGGCATGAAAACTGGTGCTACCATTGTGGGAAATATTACGGATGTTCCTCAAAAGATTAAAAGTACGTCTCACACCACGGTCATGGTAAAGCTGATGGAATTGCCAGGTCATGTATCCATGCCAGCATGCTAGCTCAGGTCAGTTGGCCAGTCCACTTTGTAGGAGGGCTGGAAAAGATTCATCGTAAGGAAAAAATGTTTACTCTGTGAGATAAAGAGAAAAAATAGAACCATTGAGTTGATGAAGAAATCTCTGGAGTTGTGGGAATAATTGAAGAATTGCCAAGGCAACCTATAGATGTGCAACCTATGTCCAATTTAAAGAAGGTAGCTGTCCTTTTGATCTTGAATTTTACAAGGAAGCTGTGACAGTTACCCATGAATTCCCTCAGCTTTTTCCTTTGGGGATTATGCAATAGGATTAGTCTTGATGAAATGTTTATGTTTGCCAATGAGCTGATTGACTATTAAAGTAGGCCCTGTGGTGTCCAGGAAAGATGCCTGTGATTTTCAACATCTAATTTCAACATCTTCTCTTTAATTCCATTTGCTTAGCTTTATTAGATAATCTAATATGCCATTTTTATTAGAACTGGTATGTTGATGTTTTCTACCTAAACCCTCCTAATGAGAAGAAAACTTCTCTATTTGTCAAGTCAGATGCAATAACAAAGGCATTTCCTGAGTATAGTTTTTTATTAATAAAAAAGTTAAACTGGTAAAAATAAAACAACAAAAAACTAAAAATACAGCTGTTGTGATCTGGGAATTTCACTTTTGAATATAATGCAAACACCAACTGGAAAAAAAAATACACATATGCCCTCCCATATTCACTGAAGCATTATTTACTCTAGTCAAGACGTGGACATGGTCTTAAGTATCCATGAATGAATGAATGAGAAAACTGAAAAAGGAAAAAAAAATGTGTGTATATAAATACAATATTTTCAGTTCCAAAAAAGGAGGAAATCTTGGTTATTTTCAATGACATGGATGGATTTTGAGGGCATTAAGCTAAGTGAAACAAGCCAGGAAGAAATGATCTCATTTATTTATCAATCTATGAGAAAGAGGGGAAAAAAAAAGCCAAGCTGCCATCCCAGAGACCAGCTTGGTGGTTGCCAGAGGAGGAAGGTGGGTGAAAGGGGAGGAGTCAAATGTGTTTAGTTGTAAAATAAACAAGTCATGGGGTATAATAGACAGATGATAACTATTGTTGATAATCATGTAGTATTTATTTGAAAATTGCTAAGGGAGTAGATCTCAATAGGTTTCATCACAAGAAGAAAAATTGTAACTAGATAAGGTGACAGATGTTGCCAGACTTAACTGTGGTGATCATTTCACACCATATACAAATATTGACTCATTGTACTCTGCACCTTAAACTAATGTGCTGTGTCTATATCAGTTATAGCTCAATACAAAAATAAAGAAAGTTGTAAAACATCATTGCAGATCATCTTAGGACTAACATAGGAGTAATGACCATTACTGATTGTTCTTGCTGAGAAGTTGCCAAGATGAGGTTATGAGGTCTTGCTGCCTCGATTATCATTGTTTTACAGACCAGGAAATGAGAGGCAGAGGGAGTCACCTGACAGAAACTTTACAGCCTCTAAGAGGCAGTACCTGGCTTCAGGTTTTAGTCAGAGTGACCCCTCATCCCCGCAGACTCCGAGGCTGCCCTGACTGGAGGTGGGCAGGTTCAGGATAAGGCTGTAGGTAGGAAGGGGAAACAGCTGTGGACTCTGGAGAGAGGGATCCCTGAGCTGGGAGTCCTGCTCTGGGACTGGATTTCTCAGAGTGGGCGGCAACAAGAGCTGAATAATGGCCATGACCTTGTGGCAGTGAGCATGTGATCCTCTCCTTGACTCTTCTCATGCCCTTCCTCCCACTGCTTCCATTTTCCCACATTCTGTCCTTCCCACCTCCTTAACCCATTGAGTGGGGAATTCTTGTACTTCCCAGTGGCCCCCTCTGGCCCACAGAGATCAGTTCCCTGTCCATCCTTGCCCCCTTGCAAGTTTTCCAGTCCACCACGCTGAAGAGGATTTTTCAAAAGTGAGCATCGGATCATGTCTCTGCCTTGCTTAGCTGCTTCCGGATCAGCCCTTGTTTTTTATTTTATTTTATTTTTGGATTTTTTACAACACAATGATTGTATAATTGCTGATCCCCATGGGAATACCCCATCATACCACATCCCCCCTGGTCACTTTGCCTCCTTTCTTTTTGTTGTTTGTCCATGTTTAACCCTTTAGTCTTTTTTTTTTTTTTCCTTTTCTGGATCCATTTCCATATGGATTTCCCAGGACTTGGTAGCGCGTGCTGTTAATCTTTCCTGTACTGCTTTTGCTTTCCTAAGCTGATTGGAGCACCTTTGGCTAGTATGACTGTTTTTTGTTTCTTGGTGGGTCTCATCTCAGCGGTTTCTGCAACATTTTGTTGCTCCTTCAGTCATGCTTTTCGGGTCTTTGGCTTTGGGGGCATGACTCCACCATATGTTTTGGAAGAGCAGATCCTTGAAGGGACAGCCCTCAGCTGAGGGTAGGTCTCCTCTGTTGGGGCTTTGCTGTGGGGCCACTACGATTCGACAAGCCTCTTTTTTTTTTTTTTTTTTAAGACTAGGTCTCGCTGTTTTTGCCCATGGAACCACAGTCTCACGTTGCCTGTGGTACCACAGACTCAAGCAGTACCCAGCCTCAGCTTCCCAGGTAGCTGGGATTACAGGCGCGTACCACCACGCCCAGCTATTTTTTTGGGACTAGGTCTCGCTGTGTTGCCCTGAGTAGGACTCGAAACAGGCAGATCAGCCCTTGTATTGCACATAAAATTCATTCTCCTTAGTGCCTATCACCTCTGACCTCACCTTGCTTTCCCTTCCACCTAACTGACTGCTTCGCCTGTTACCCTGTTACTATTACCTTCTGCAGGGTCTTGTACCACCTTTGCTCAGAAAAGGAGGGCTCCACCGTCCCTGAGTGGACATTTGGTTGTACATGGCCTGTGTACATGCTTGGGTATGTCTCCAACTTGTACACAGAGCCTTTTAGAGACGGCCTCTAGCCTCCCCTGCCACAGCTCTGGCAGCACCACCGCCACCCCAGTGACATTTCTTCCACACCAGATCATGCCAAACACCAGGCCTTTGCTTCTGCTGTTCCCTTAACCTGACCCCACCTCTCCTCTCAAATACCTGTTCTTTTGGGTGCAGCTGGAACGCCCCATTCCTTTGGGGCGTCTCCCACTTTTCCCTGGCACAGGAACTTGTTGCCCTCCTACGCCCACATGCTGCTCCTCTCAGGCAATGCTCAGGATTTCTGTGCCCTCCTCCGCACCCCTGACCCAAATACCCATCCTTCACAGAGCAGGCCTCTCACCAGGGTTGCATTTAGGAGTTTGTGCTTTGTGGTCACATGGTTGTGAACAGGTAATGAAAGCTCTGGTCCTCGGTTTCCTCATCTGTAAAATGGGTACAGTAGTTGTGCCTGCTCTGTAGGGTATTAATAAGGGTAGAGCAGATAGTTTGTGAAGAGCTTTGTAGGGGCCTGTCATCACAGGAACTCATTAGTATTGATACCTGCCAGGGCTACATGTGGTTAACTTGCAGTGAGCACTTGCTGCATTGACAGCTGTTCTTCCCTTTGTTTCTAGAGCTGGACAGGGGCCTCACTGAGCCCCAGATTCAGGTTGTGTGTCGCCAGATGCTTGAAGCCCTCCAGTTTTTGCACAGTAAGAAGATAATCCACCGAGACTTGAAGGCCGGCAATGTGCTGATGACTCTTGAGGGAGATATCAGGCTGGGTAAGTGACTGCAGGGGGAGCATGCCCTGCTGGGGTATCAGCCTGGACTCTGGGCAGGAGGAAATGGGTTTGGCTGCCTCACCACCCCCTGGACCACTGGGCACACAGTCCTTACTGACTCATTCTAACCTCATGGTTCCCAGTCAGGGACAGTTGGTCCCTTTTGGGGACTTTTGCCAATATCTGAGAAGTCTTTGGTGGTCACCCTGGAGTGGACAGGAGACGTTGCATCTTGGGGAGGCTGGTAGAGGTCAGGGATGCTCAGCCTTCTACTGGGCATAGGTCAGCCCCTCATCCGCCACGAGGCCATGAGGCCATGAGGCTGCTGTAATCCCTTTGCTCTTGTTTTCACTTGAGATGTGGTGGGAAGGGGTTGGGAGAGATGACATGACCCCACAGCCCTGCCCATATGGATACTAGTACACCAGACACATGTGTCAAAGTTTGTTTTGGGGGGAATCCCCTCTTATTATTTTTCATTGTGGTCAAACACATACAACATAACATGTAACTATTTGAAATGCATGATTTGCATCAGTTTGTTCAGGACTGTGTAACCGGCCATCTCCAGAACTCATTTCATTTTTGAGACCTGAAGTCCTGTCTCCTCTGAACACCCATTTCCCCTCTTGTTTTTTCTCTGTGTCCCCATGCAGCTGACCACACTGGGAGTCTCACAGTTTGTGTCCTTTTGGGATATATCTCAAGTCCTCGTGTCCTTTTGTATGACATCCTCAAGGCTCATTCACATTGTGGCATGGGTCGGACTCTGTTTTTAATCCACTTTTAAAAAACAAAACCCCACATCCAAGGATTCCCGTCACCACCTCTGCCATTCAGCCAGAGTCAGTCACTTAGAACTCATCTCACATTTACTTCCGCGTACTCGCCAGTACACCTGTGATGCTATTATTTAAGTGATTTTTATTTTTATGAAGAGATAATATCCACTTACCATGCCAGCTCATAGTCCAGAGAGGTTTAGAAGAGAAGTGAGAATGGCTTTTGGCCTCATTATCCAGATGTTGGCCCCAGATGTCTTCCCAGATTCCCGTGGTGCATCTGCTGTGGACGACTATGCAGAGAGAATTTAGAGTCCGCGTAGTGGTCACTGTTGCACTGTTGTGTGTCTGCTTGATTCATTCAGCTGCATTATTTTCTGAATGTCCTTCTCATTCAGCAGCGCCTCCTTCCTCAATTCTATGCTTTCAGCCCAGATGTATCTCTACTTGTACCTCCTCTGGTGGTGACCTCTGTCTCTGAGGAACATTTAATTTTGTCTGTGCTGGACAATCATCAGGGCTGGCACAGAAATGGTACCATCTGACCATGGCCACCCTCCATGGCAGGGGGTGACTCCTGGCATTCCCGCTTTGAGGGCTCTGATCTCAGAGAGGTGAGAACCTGCCTGGGTCACAGAGCTGGTGAGGACAGAGCAGGGCTGAGCATGGCTGCAGACAAGGACCTTATCAAGACACTCACATCTAGGAGCACTTGAGCTCACAGGCTAGGTTGGGGCTGGTGAGTTGTCAGTGTGTCTCCAGTTCTCTGGAGGGCTGTACTGTTAATACTCAGGTTGGGGGTGCAACACCAGGGCTTCTGTCTGGTCTGGGACCAGAGAACTTGCATTTCTAACAAACTCCCAGCCAAAGCTGCTGGCCTGGGTGGCCATGTGTTGAGACAGCCCCCACTCTAGCTACTTGTTGTTGAAGTGTGGTTGGTGCAAATGGGCACCACACAGGAGCTGCTGAGAAATGTTCTTTTGTCCAGAAAGTTGAGCTGGCCCTGTTGGCAGTGTGATCGCACATCAGGCAAGAGACCGTCAAATACCATTTTGTGTTCTAAGGCCAAGATCCCTGATACTTGCAGGGGTTGTGACCCTGGGGATCAGCTCACATGTCTTGTGGCTACTCCTCACCCCATCTCTTAGGGAAGGAATGGTGAGGAGCAGGCACTCTGTGTTAGGTGTCTGCTGAGCCAGGCCCTGTGCTGGGCTCTGGGGATGGAGGGGAATCTGGCCCCATCTTTCCCTGCAGAGTTCACAGACCAGTGGGCCAAGTAGTGGCATCAGGACTGGGCAGGCAGCTGGTGCATGGAAGAGACTGCTTATGAAAGGGTTGTTTGAAAGGTCAGTTTTGAAAGACCAGGTAAGCCAGGTGGACCAGGGTAAGCCAGGAAGAGGGAGCCTTGTGGGAAGAGACACGGAGGTGAGAGGCAGGAGGGTGTTTAGGGGCAGGTGGAGATAATAAAACTAGCAAAAACACATCCCCCAGGTTTATGACACTGCGCAGTATCATCCTCTAGCAAGCTACTTTCTAGACATCTCATTTAAGCAGCGCTCCAGGACATGGAGGGTGGGAAGGGACAGTAGCCACTGCAGGTAAGGACATGGAGGTCTAGAGTGAAATGAGATGCCCAAGATCAGAACAAGGAAGGGAAAAGAAGCACGGTTTGGGCTGGGGTCTCCCTGACTCCAAACCAGGAGCTGAAGGAGGACAGGAAGGAGGGAAGTTCTGCAACCTCTTGCTGAGCAGTGACCAGTGGGATTTTCATTCTTAACTCTTCCCCATTCATCCTCTAATTTTGGAGGCTGCTGAGCTGACTCCACAGTCCCACTCAGAGCCCTGCAGAGGGTAGGACAAAGTAATGGGTGCATTGAGATTCCAAATGACTTGGCAAGTGACTCAAGAAAACCAGGAAGCTAATTAAGGAGGAAGAAAGTTCAGGGAGAGTTGAGTGTGTTTACGCAGTTAAGGCTGGGCCCTGGGAGCAGAGGTGGGGCTGCCTGCCGAGGCCTGCTGTTCTGTTTTGGAAAATCCTTCCCCAGGGGCCCAGAATCTACAGCCTGATAGTAATGGAGGAGGCCGGGAGAGACGTCCCTCTGTCTGCCTCTTCCTGTCTTCCCAGCTGCCAGTCTGGGATCAGAGGCACACCTTCCCTGCCCTTATGCAACTCAGAAGTGTACCAGAGAATTAGAACTTTCGCCCAGGCAAAGGAGTCACCAAACTGGAGATAGTGTTTGTGAGTGTTTGTGGTTCGCACTGGGGCGAGATGAGCAAAGTGGGCTCTAGACACAGAAAGCCTGCTTCTAACCCAGGCTCTGCCATCTCCCAGCTCTAGAAATGTATTGAAATGTATTGAACTGTTCAAACCTTAGTTGTTGTTGTTTTTGTTTTTTTTTTTTGTCGGTACAATGGACTTAAGGGGATTGTAATGGGAGGGGGACTTGGGCCTGTTTTTCTCTGCTCTGGTGTTTTTTGATTCTTCCTTGTATTAAACATTTACTTCTGTCTAGGATTTCTTAGACTTACAAGATTTGTATGTTAGTTGTCAAATAAAGCACGTCTCATTCCGGGTGAATGTGAAGCAGTTCTCGATGCCTTATGGGAATCCATTTGTACAGAGAAAAGAAGGAAGTGTGTATGTCCTGATAAAATTGGAATCTTAAGTGGGTGTGTGGATTTTGAGGTCCAAAGAGCTGTGTTTTTGTGCTGGGTCTGCCACTTGGCGTTGGGTGACCTTGGGTAAGTCACCTAACCATTTTGAGCCTCAGTTTCTCAAACTGAGGTTGGGGGTCACAATTTCAACTTGTGGACTTGGTATGAAGATTGAATGAGACAATGCCTGCAAAGCATCTGGAGGCACAGCTCATAGTAAAGACCCAGCAGGGGGAGAATTCGCTCCCTAGAGGTGCTTTTCTGAAGATGGGAGGTGAATTTCACAACTTTTGGCATCATTCACATTCCAAGCAGAGGTTTGAGAATCAAAGTGCCCAGTACAGACCTGGCTGACAGTAGGTGCTTTATAGATAGTAGTTTCTGGAATTAGCATGACTGCTACCCACTCTGGATCCCTGCAGGATCCCTAGTTCTCTAAGGTTCTCAGTGTAAGGAAGCCTGTCTGGAACCAGTCACACACACACCCCACCCTCCTCTGCTTACTTCCAGCTTGACAAACCCAATATTGTTGTTTGCTGCTACCTGCAGGCTGAGGTCCTGTTTCTTGACCTATGGCAGCCTTGCCCAGAGCTGGCATTTGATATGTATCAGCTTACCTAATCCTCAAGCACCACTGGCAACATTTTCAGAGGAGGGATTTGGCATCCAGAGAGGTTAATTAATGTAGCTAGTAAAAGGAACAATGGGTTCATTTGGCACCAGAGCCCATGTGCTTTAAGCAGTACCCATTTTTAGATTTTTGGTGACATGACATATGATTAAAATGCATCTCGTGTGACTGAAGCAGACAGGAGAATGTGTGCACGTGGTGTCTGGAACCGTGCTGGGGAGAGAACCAGGTGTCGGGGTGAGTTGCACCCTGGCACATAATTACCTCTGAGACCGTCGCTGCCTCTCTGTGCCTGTTGCTTAGTTCTCAGAGGAGCCTCAATGTAGCTTCTGGTGAAGCCCAAGTTTGTATTGCCCAGCATTCCCTCTGACTGGCTGGATAGAAGCCAGCCATTTTGGTCTCCAAGTAAAGAATGAAGGGCTCTCATTGGCTCAGAAGCAGATACCAGGACCAGTCAGCAGAACCCCAGAAGGAGGGTTTCTCAGATAGGCCCAGTTTGTGGTCAGTGTTTGAGCACAAGACCCGACATGTAGCAAATACATGCCCCATTCCCGACAGTGTGGTTGGGTGAGGAAGATGGTTTTCCAGCAGCAAAGAGGGTTTGAGGCTGGCCAGAGGGACAAATTCATGTACCTTTGGACTGGCACAGCCACACTGTAGTCACAGAGAACCTGGTGAGGGGAAGTGAGTAAGGCAGATGTGTTGAGGGGTAGGAACCAGGATCAGGGGTTTGTGATTGAGTTTAGGATACCAGAGAAGCCCAGGGTTATGTAGAAGAAGGGAGAACCCATGAAGGAAGTGGGGGTAGGAGGCCAAATGGAGTGGATGTGAAAACAAAGGCTTAGCTAGTGGCCATTTGTATTATACCAGTTATACCTAAAAAGCAAAAAACCAAAAAATGAAAGTAGAGCAATTCTTTTAGCTTCATATTTTGCTAAATATGATCCTGATTTTAGTGAATGAGGAGATGGAGGCTCAGAAGGATGAAATGACTTGTCTTAGCTCACAGTAGGATCTGCTCAAATCCCTGCCTGATGTTGTTGCACAGACGCTCCTGGGAAGGCAGATGGGGTAATTAATAGAAATCTCTTGGGTTCCCTGATAGATGCCTCCCACTCATGGAGCCCTGGGAGGCTGCTGGCTGCTTTCTCAGAGGAAGGAGGCCCATAGAATCCCAGGAGTGGGAACCCTTGATTCTGGTCTCCCCACTCCAGTTTCTGCAAGTTTCCCAAGACCCTTTTCATGTATCGATTTCCTTTTGTGCTGGGAGGGACCTGGCGAGTATCTGTCCACAGGGTTTCTGCTGGAGTTTTGGACAGAGCAGGTTTCACTGAGTAAGCCAGTGTCCCTGTTGTCCCTCACTAAGTGGCAGGTGCACTCACTTGCCATGACAACCAGGCCACCCCCATTCATTTCCAACACTTGCTGGGGCACATGGCAGCACTCTGGTTGAGAACCACTGGAAGGTTCTCAGACCTAGAATTGGAGGGAAACCCTGCCCAAGCTAGATGGCCACTTAGCCTGAAATGGCTTAGTGGGTCCAGGAGAGGAGGGGCAGCACAGGCCACAAGTGGACAGTGGTTTGGCTTTAACTGACCCACTGCCAACTGGGAAGAGGCCCCTCTCATCTTGACTGCTTTTAGTCACCTACAGTCAGGGCACAGAAAAGATATTCTCATAGACCGTGAGAATTTTGGTTTATGGCTTAGTGATTTTTCAACGTTATGGTGGTGTGAAATCAGCATATTTAGTAGAAACTGTACTTAAAATTTTGAGTTGGAACATTTTCTTTTCACTTGCAGTACTGTGAAAGCAGGCGAGGCTGAACTGGGCTCTTTGGCAAGTGGAATGTAGTTGGTGCATTTTTGATTTAAAAATCTTTCAGTTTCTGACTGGGTTTAACTTGGTTACTCAAGGAAGACCTCTGTCTTCATGTTTTGTAAGTTCGCAGCGTTTGTGTGATATAAATATTAATGTATTTTACAGTTTGTAATTATCTGATTATAAGATGTGATGTTTATACATGTATAGGAAAATTGTTACAATGGTATTCATTGCAACAGTGTTTGTAATAGCAGGAAATCAAAAGAATCTCTAAGTACACTCCAGTAGAGGATTAATATAAGTAGATTGTGACATTGTCAGACACTGCAGTCTTTTTCAGCTATTAAAAAACTTAAGGTGTAGACAGTGTGTAAATCTTTTAAGATGTATAATACATTCTTTGAAGGGGAAACAAAAAAGTTGTAAACTAGTATGTTTAGTTTGGCTTTTTTTTATTAAGTAATTTATTTATACATATATATTTCATATCAATCACATCATTGTGGTCCCTGTTGACTTGTTTTTTTAAGTAGCAAATACTTAAATTTTTATTTAAGACAGACATTGCATATGTCATTTTTATTTCCGTATATAACTTTAATTAATGTAAATAAATATACCTGGAGCTCTGTTCATGAAACTTGTTTCTCCTAGAACTACAGAGACCTTTAAATCAATAATGTTTGAATGTATGATAGCACCATTGCTTATCATTGCTTATCAGTCAGAGAAAAATACATATATGAATAAATATATAGACAGTCCTGTGTACAACTTGGAATGATAAGAGTCATGAAGAAGCTAAAGTAAGTCCTGCTCTTGCCAGCATGCATCCTTCCAGTCTTTTTTTCCTGTCACAAAAGTAGGACTAGAGATTAGTAGTCCTAATTAGTAGTCACATCTGTCCTTAGACTAGGTGACATCCATGTGTTCTTTAACTTTTTTAGACTTCAGTTTTGAGGACTGGACACGTTGGTGCGCACCTTTAATCCCAGCCTAGGAAGGGAGTCCAAGACTAGGAATCACTTTAGTCCATGGGTTCGAGGCCCGCCTGGGGTAACATAGCGAGACCTAGTCTCAAAAAATAGCTGGGTGTGATGGTGTGCACCTGTAATCCCAGCTACCTGGGAGGCTGAGGCTGGGGATTTCTTGAGTCTGTGGTTCCTCAGGCAACATAGCAAGACCTAGTCTTTAAAAAAAAAAAAAAACTTCACTTTCTTCCTTTGTAAACTGAAGATGACGTTTCCTGGTCCAATGGGTCAAAGATATAAATCACATGCACGAAAATACGTATTTAGGTGACATGCATCAGGAGAGGCAGAGGGCACTCTGAGTCCATGTAAGTGTCTGAGTCCTTTTGCACAGTGCTGAAAGCTGGTCAACTCTCAGGACTAGTTCTTATTAGCTAAATGTGTATTTCTCTGTTAGAATCATCGACTATAATTTCCCAGTCTTACTGTTGTTTTTTTTAAAATTGGGTTCTAGCAGCATATTTACCCTGTATCTTTTACTACTCCTTAGAAACATGATGCTTTAGTTTTCTAATATTCTACCACTCCTACAAACCATAATTTACCTGTAGAACCCCTCCAGCTGCATAGTTAGGCCTCTCATAATTTTCTATAACAGATAGGGTGGTGAGTGTGCTAGTGAAGGGGGGCTTGGACTCTGTCTTCATACTTTGAGCGGAATTCTCTGAAGTGGAATTGATGGTTAGGTGTAGCATTTCAGTTCTTGTTAGACCTGCAGCTCATGTGCCCTACCAACCAGTTGCCCTACTTGACATTTTTGCAGTGGCGTTTGAATTCTTTCACCACATCCTGCCCCCCTCTAGGTTTTACTAACACAACAGAAACCCACAAACCCCAAACAGGTTTGCCAGAATCATTTCAAATTCTTAAAGCATAAAAGAATGCACACCCTTTGTGAAAAACATTATGAAGAATAAAAGTGTGTAAAGTAAAAATAACAGGCCCCCTGTGCTACCCTTGTTCAAACCCTACTTTTAAGGAGGTACTTGCTGTTAAGTTTGTGTGACCTTCCAGACCTTTCTCCTTGTTTGTGGGTGGATGGGCCTGAATACCGAACAAATGTCGCTCTTGGATACGACTGGAATCACACTGTTCATCCCATAGTGCCAGTCAGTCATTCAGCAGCATGTTCTGACACTGTGCTATGGACAGACGTCCAAGTTCATACATAACAGATGCATCTCCAAGGCTGGGCATGGTGGCGCATGCCTGTAGGAGGCAGCCTAGGAAGCCGCAGCAGGGGCCAGGGATCACAGTTTGAGTCCCGCCGGGGTCACGTAGCTAGACCTAGTTCCCAAAAAATAGCTGGGCATGGTGGCATGTGCCTGTAATCCCAGCTATCTGGGAAGTGGAGGCTCGGATTGCTTGAGTCAGTGGTATCCTGGGCAACGTGAGCCTGCGGTTCCACGGGCAAAAAATAGCGAGACCTAGTCTCCAAAAACAAAAACAAAAACAAAAACAAACAAACAAAACAAATGCATCTCTATTCTTTTTAAGAGCTGCATATTATTTCATGACCAGGGTGAGCAATAATTTTTGTGACCATTCACCCATTCAGGCAACCTCTTAGCTTGTCTAATTTTTCACTCTTTTGAATTATGCTTTTATAAGCATCAGTGTGTCCAGTCATGATGGCTTAACGGTGGGCATAAGTGCTGAGCAATGTGTTGGTGAGTGGTTTGTCTGTGGGCCAATGTCATGAAGTGAACTACCCCCCCACCCCCCCACCCCCACAGAGTCTGGGTGGGGTATCCTGCTGGGACCACCGTCCTGTGATATGCTTCATCTGACTGACTGAAACATTCATCAGTCTATTTCTAGAAATAGAACCATATTCCTAAAAGCCCAGTGCTATTTTCTTTTTTTGAATCTGTATGAATAAATGCAGTCTAGCCAAATCTGACAGTTGCAGTTACTTCTTTTTAGTAACTTAAGTGATTGCTGCCTGATAGGGTGCCAGGGGCACAGGCAGGAAGCTTCTCTTTCCGTGAAGAAATGCCCGGGAGACCTGCCCGTCTGCCCACCTCCCCTTGTCTCTCTGCTCCTTTGTTTTCAAATGAGTGAAGGAAGGAGTGGAGTGTTTTTATCAGAAGACACTGCCTATGAAACTGCCTTGTGAATAGTAGGGGCACCATCCACCAGCCACCCTGCTTCTCAGAGGGCCCCGCATAAGCTTCTTGAGGGGAGCAAATGAGCTTGGGAACCCCTGCCCTGAGGTCAGGGGAAACCCAAGGTCCCAGGCTGTAGGGTGGGGCCACCCCACCCTTCTGGCTGGGCCTCACAAGATGGAAGGAGAAGTAGCAGCTGCCCCAAAAGCTTGACTTGCTTCCGGGAGAGGCCTGGGGACCAACTGGTGTCATTGTGAAATTTGGTGGTTTCTCCCCCTTCTCTGGAAGGAACCAGCAGGGCCCCTGGGGGTGGAGGTGGGGTGGGGCAGGGAAGAGTAGCAGCTTCAGCCTCCCACTGGGGGGAGTCTCACTGGTGTGAGGCAGCTCCTGTCCCCAGAGAGTTCTAGGATGATGTCATTGGTGTTTGCTGGGCAGTGCCTACATGGGGCCTAGGGATGGGCAAGGAGGAGGTAATCCTGCCTCTATCCTTTCCCAGGAACCCAGAGGGCAGGTAATCTGCCCAGGGCACCCTAGTGGTCAGCTGCAAAGCTGGATTCTCACCTGGGTTTCCTGCTACTTTGCACCTGAGCCTGCTGCTCCTACCCTGGGAGGTACAGGGCCACCCCATCCACCAGGCTGTGCCCTGTGGAGCAGGTGCTACCATTCAGTAAGGACTGACAGGAGAGCTTCTTCTTTGACCAGCTGAGAAATTGCCAGGGTCTGGCTCACAGGCCCCACAAACTCCATGGAATAAATGATGGGGTGGTTATCACGAGTGGGGCTTGATGTTGAGTGTCCTTTTATCCTCATAGAAGCCTACAAAGTAGTTCTATAGCATTCCCATCCCCGTATCAGATTTGGTGACCTAGTACCTCTTTGTCTTCTCCACCTTATCTGTTTCTTCACCCCCACCTTCCTCACCCCTTCATTTAGCTTCTTTCCTCTGCCTGGAAATGTCTTCCCCTCCACTGTCTTCCAGATCTCCACCAGTATCTAAAATAGCCACCCACTGAGCACCCCCTAAGCCTTTTGCCTGCCTGACCCTGCTAGCCCATCTCTGTACCTGGAATCATGTGGTGTCTGTTGAGTGCCTGCTAGGAGAACCTACTCTGCCAGGGGAAGGATTTTGGTTTCTCTTTGGGCTTAGTGCCTGCACAGAATAGGCATTCAGTTGGTATCCCCAGAATAGATGACTAGTGCTTACCTTACATCCTCCTCACCTCCCCCATTCTCCTTCCTGCACCCTCCTCTTCCATTTTTCTCCTCCCTCCCCCTCCTCCACTGCCTTGCCCTCACAGTCCACACTCACTGCTTCAGACCCATTTTTCCATTGCTTCGCAGCAATGAAGAGACACTTGCTGAGTTTTTCATAATTGCTCTTGCTTCAGCCACAAAAATTTGAGCTGCTGGAGACAAGGACTTAGTTATGCTTTCGGTCCCGTGCTTTTCTCTGCCCCTGGCTAGTGCCTGTCCCCAAGGGTGCCTGAAGAGAGGAGCACACCAGTTCCTGAGCTGGTCTTGGCAGCTCAGCTCCAGCCCCAGCCCCCCACAGCCTCCACCGTAGCCCCTCTGATGACTTAGTTTCTGGGTGAGGCAGTACAGAACTTGCCTCTCCTCCAAGGTGAGGTTTCCTCCTATGTCAGCTTTTGATCAAGTGGGCTGCTGTTGACACCAGTTCTTTAAAAGGCTGGTCATTGAGATTGTTCAGGGAAGTCCACACATCACTGTCAGGGTAGTCAGGGCAGATGGGGGGAACTGAGACCCGGGAGAACTCACATCTGTTCTGAGTTTGTTTTCTCATCTGGGCATCACTTGCCCCTGTGGTGGTGCTGGCAAGCAGTCTCCCTGTGGCACAGGATTCTTCTTTGCAGTGGGTGTGTTGAGGAAGCCTGGTGGTGCTGGGTGTGTGTTTAGAGATAAAATTTATTTAATTCGTTTTTGTTGGACATGGTCCTGAAAAGCACACATGTTCATCCTTGTAAACTCTCGGAATTCAGAAAAGGGGAAGCCTCATCTGGGTTCTCCCTCCACAGACAACCATGTAATAAATTATCTAATGTATTTCGTCCAAGGCCATCCAGTGTGTTTTTGCCATTTTTCTGGGAGGGACATAATTCTGATCTTACCATGTGATCAACTGCAAGCCCCCCTTTTCCTACTTTACGACTAGGGAAAATATTTAATATTGTTTTAGATATTTGCATTACATATTAAATATATATAACAACAAATGTATAGTATATTAACTATTTAGTGTTATTATGTGTTACTGTGTATAATTCAATATTAAACTTAAATAAAAAAGGGCTTCGAAACTGATTTCAGTGACTAGAGAGTATTCATTTTATGGGTCTGCCCCACTTCTCTTCATCTGTTCAGTTGAATATCCTTTACCTTACTTTCCTTACCTCTCCTGATATCCTATTCTCTCTGTGTGTGTGTGTGTGTGTGTGTGTTACTCCATCTTAAGTCCTTTTAGGAAAAAGCAGGGAGATATATATATATATATATATATATAAATATTGTATATAAGAAGTTTCAAAATTGCTACACGAACGCTCAGCAATTCAGTTATTTTCAAAGTCATCAGAACAGATCCTAACCTAGACCCTAACCAGAAGACCAACAAAGGAGTGTTTTATGGTTGTCTTTAATGTATCACTGTTGTCATGGAACTTTGATGAACATCATTATACATAATTAATACATATTTAAGATTATTTTACTAGGATGAATTCCTAGATCTGGAACTGCTACATCACAAAGCACACAAATGTTTTGAAGTGTTTGGCTATCTGTTGCCAAACTGCTTTCCTAAAAGACTAGTTTCCCCCGTTGGGTGCACCAGTCCCCAACTCATCTTTGAAAATTCATGTATAACTTTGAACTTCTTGTGGTCCCCTGTGAATCCCAAAATCTGCAGATGCTCATGTGTCCACCCTCCCTGTTCCCGGGACCCACATCCACCCATGGATATTCCCTGTTGGTTGAATCCCTGAAAGCTGAAGCCACAGATAGAAAAAAAAAAAGTCTTAGGATAAATGGACTCCTGCGGTCCAAACCATTATTGTTCAGATTTCAACTGTGTTCTCATTATCAAGTAGGAAAGTGTACACCTCAATACATCATGAGCAGTAAATATTTATTACATTTGCAATGATCACTAACTTGCTAGTAAGAAATGACATCTGTTACTTTGAAAGGTAGATTCCTGAGTCCATATCCCCAACTCTCCCTCCAGGGCTGTGGGTGGAGGAATGTCCACCAAACACTCTATCTGAGATTTTATCTTGCAGCTGACTTTGGTGTGTCCGCCAAGAATCTGAAAACTCTGCAAAAGCGAGATTCCTTCATAGGAACGCCTTACTGGTGAGTAGAGCAGCTTCTAGAAATGGAATAGTGGACTGAATGTCCAGCCTCGAACTCCTCAGGGACCTCTGGCTGATACAGAGGATACGGGACTTGAAGCAGGACCCTGAGTCAGCCTTTGGGTTTCAGCCTTTTCTCCACCACTGCTGGTGCCCTGACCTTGGCCAAGTTGCTTAGCTGCTGTGTGCCTCAGTTTCCACATCTGTAAAATCAGAAATATAATTGCACCTAATTCTCGGGGTTATTGTGAGGACTAAATGGGATCATGCACGTAGAAGTCATTCCATTATTAATAACTAAATGAACCCCTGAAAAATGGTTTCGTTCACAGTTGGTTCAACAAGAAGGCATTGACTGCCAGACTCTGGGCTGCGGCTGGCGAGGTGTGAAGATGAACACAATTAAGTTCATTTTCTACCCTGGTGTGAAGTTTCCCTGAACTCTCTAGGCCACTGTACTTCCTTCTTTTCTAAAACGGCTATTTTAGAAAAAACACTCAGTTTTATAGCAAACTTCTCTCAGATTTTCATGTGTACTACTTTCCACGTGGAAGCTCTTTTCTTGCTTATTACTCACTCTTTCTTTCTCTCCCCCCTCTTATTCCTCTTCCTTTTCTCTGTCATCCCTTATCCCTCTGCTCTTATATTCTCACCGCATCCCTTCCCTTGTGCACCTACCCATGCCTTCCCCAGGACTCTGGGTTCTGGATTGTTGCTGACACCTTGTGGTAGGCCTCAGGAACTGCATCAGGACCTGGTGTAGCCGCTTAGAAGGCGTTTGTATGAAGACCATCCTAAGGAGGACGGTGGGCTGGAAAGTAATGCAAATCAAAACTCGGGAGTTTGACCAACTCCCTGACATTAGCTTGTGGTGGTTCTTGGCCCTGAGTCTCAGAGAAGTATCCATCGAGGCCTAGTTCTCAGCCTTCTGTTGTCCCTTGGTTGGTTCAGGATGGCCCCGGAGGTGGTGATGTGTGAGACCATGAAGGACACCCCATACGACTACAAAGCTGACATCTGGTCCCTTGGTATCACTCTGATCGAGATGGCCCAGATCGAGCCCCCGCACCACGAGCTCAACCCCATGCGGGTCCTGCTCAAGATCGCCAAGTCGGATCCACCCACCTTGCTCTCACCTTCTAAGTGGTAAGTTGAGCCAGGAGACCTGCCTGGGATGGGGCACAGGCGAGATGGAGGGAGGTGGAGTACCAGGACTCCTCTGTCACTCTGGGTTCCAGAGAAGGGGAGAGGTTTGGGTCTGGTGTCTCCAGGTCTTTCTGAGGCACAGACCCCTGCATGTCACCTTTTCCCTGTGTCTTTGACTTGGGCCTCCATCAGAGGAAACCTGATAAGCCAACCCAGCTGGATCCCACTGGGGCTCCAGCAACCACGTGGGTTTACCTGGATTGGGACTTGGTATTTAGGGTTAAATCCGTGCTTCTCTGCATGACCTCCAGCCACTCCTGTGCCTGTGAGTCCCACGGCTCCAGCTGTATAGCCATGTTCCCCACGGAAGGTCATCACCAAGGCCCCTTTGCCTCCACTGCTCTAGCTCATGAAGGCACCCTTTGTCCTCGAGGGGCGTGTTTGGGAAGGTCAACTCCTGGAAAAGTAGAGTCTGTAAATTGGGGAATTTCTGGGCTCCCGCCCTGCTCTGAGCTCATTGCAGACACCTGCTCTCCCAGGTCTGCAGAGTTCCGAGACTTCCTGAAGACAGCCCTGGACAAGAACCCAGAGACCCGGCCCAGTGCTGCACAGCTCCTGGAGGTGAGTACCTCTCTTTCCCGGGTGTGGGTTGCCTGCCCAGCCTTTGGAGGCGGAGGAGAGACAACGTCACCCTTAAGGTGGAAGCTGGGTGCGTTGCTCGCACAGGCATCGCCCTGACATTCCCTGGGCACCTCCACAGTGTTGACTCTTATACTGCGGTGAACGGACTTGGAAGGCCCTGTCCTCAGGGTCTAGTCAGGGACATAGGAGGCAGACAGCAAATGTGTGCCTGAGGCCGGTGGTGACTGGGGCTTCAGAGCCAAATAAAAGTGTTGGGACTTGGATAGGTGCCTTCCCATACAGGGAGGACACAGAAGGGCTCTCTGTGCAAGCAGGAGCCTAAGGAGGTGAGTAGCTTCAAGAGAGAAGGCCAAGGTATGAGCTGGGTTGACGCATGCTGGGAGAATGCAGGAGGCCCAGGGCACGGAGGGTAGGGCACAAGACTGGAAAGATTCGATGGTTCACTAAGGGGCACAAAGGACTCAGCACATAGTCCTGCTCACCAACATGATTTGTTAAAGTGAAAGGATACAGAGGCATGGGCTTCCAGAATCCTCTCCTGGTGGGGTTACACTGGATACACTTAATTCTATCCCCCATCTCCTAGCCCTGCAGTGAGCTGTGACAGCAAGTGTGACATGCTGTCTACTAGGACATCATTTTAGAGACTCAGGACCAAGGTCACATAGGCAGCCTCTACCTGGCAGGTGCCCAGGTTCAGGCTTGGGGAGGAAGACAGGCCTTCCCTGAGCCAGGTTTGCATGAGCAAGTTAGGCAGAGGGCTGCTTAGTGCTGGGGCCCTTCAAAGGAGAGCAGGCAGCCTGGATACTGGCTCCATCTCCACCCAGGGCCATGTCACCTGAGTCGTGTGGGTCTCACAACCCAAACTAGGATTTTGCCTGCTTGTCAGAGGGCACCTGACAAGGGCTTGAAGGAGGGAGACACCTTTTGACTTTGGATCCAAGGGTCCCTCTGGCTGCTGGGGGACAGCGTTGGGTAAGAGACCCCTGGATGTATGCTGACTCTGAGTCCCTTGTGAACTTGCTGGACATTGATAATGGTTTCCTTTAGTTGTTTTGAAATGCCGGAGGTAGCTGTGAGCTGCCTTCCCTGGTTAGTGACTCATGTCTGACAGTGGCACATACCATGTGCCCAGCTGTTCCCACGCCACCAGCGATGATGGGAGAGGGGTGGAAGTAGCCGGGGTGACTGATGCTGCATGCCCCTCCATTCTGCTTCTTCCACTGTGTGGCAGTTTCTGATGTGCTCTGGGTGCAGAGGGAGAAGCTACTCCAAACCTAAGTCTCTGTGTTCTGCTTTTCTCACATTCTACTGTGTGCTAGGCATCTGGTATGTGGCTGATATCCAGGCTACAGGGCATCCCTTGGAGTATGCCAAACTGTGACTGACCATGTGGACAGGGCTCAGAAAGTTCTGGGTTGGTTCAAATCCTATCTCTGCCACCCACTGACTGAGGCCCTGTGTGGGGCCTTACCCACCCTGTGATTTGGTGCCTCCCCTCCCCTACCTCTTATAGGGACTTAAGAGGATTAAGTGAGAAGATACTGTAAAGTGCTTTTTTTTTTTTAATTTTAAATTTTGTGTGTGTGTGTGTGGGAAGAAAGCAAGTTACATACAGATAGGTATACATATTACAATATTACAATCCCATAATTACAAAATTATAACCATGCAAAATAATATATTATTTACTGATGTGTGATTTAAAAGTTTCAAATGCCACAGGAATGACAAACATCAAATCCAGTGTACTGATTATTATTTCTGGCAGTGTATAATGGGGAATAGGATAGAAGAGATATCCACAGAGAATGTCAACTGTCTCTGTGATGGCTGTTTTGTTTTGTTTTTTTCAATTTAATTTAAATTTTTAAAATTTTGCATATATGTGTTTGTTTATATTTATATTACATTATTGCATACCCCAGGGCTCTCCCACTTCAGTAACACCTGTTAACCATCCTACTCTTTTGTGCCTTTTGCCTCCCCGCCTTCTTTGCCCTCTTCCTCTCTTGCTCCATTGTTCAGTCCCATTGGTTTGTTTCTATTTTTTCTTATTTGTTTGTCTGTTTTTCCCTATATCCATCATAAGTGAGACCATCCTGTACTTCTCTTTTTCTTTTTCTTTTTCGCTTATTTCTGCTAATATGAGTCCTTCTAGTTAAAGTGCTTATCTTAACTTTAAAGTGCTTTGCTTAACAAATAGTGCATGCAATTGAATTACTAAAAATTGAAAGAATCAAGGGTGCAAAATGTAGTCTGTTTATCTGGGCATCATGATTGGTCATGTGTAGGTTTCCAAAATGTCTTTAATGCAAATGTCTGGATACTAGAGGCCAGGTTTTCTGGGTACCAAGGTGTTTGGTGGGCAGCAGCGGGGAAGCATGTGGCCTGGGCCAGCTATCACCATCAGCTGCAGAGCCCTGAGCTGCTTGGGCTAGTTGTCTCCTATGAGCAGGCACCTCCTGACCGGATACGGCTGGCTTCCAGCACATTCCCTGGGGAGAGCCCAGCTGTCCTCCATCCCCACTGTGGCCCCAGCCTCAGTCTGAGCCAGGAATTTCCGTTGTTCCATAGTTGAAAAAAATGTCCTGCCAGAGGATTGTTAGCATCTGACAGCAATGGCTGCAGAAGAAAGGAGAGAACTTTCAAGATAAACCCTTTCTGATCTCAGGCTGCTGTCAGCTTTATCTAGGTGCCTTATTTTCACCTCCTGGTTAGGCAAGGTGGAACACCCCTGCAAGTGAGGATACTCTAACTTAAGCCAGGCACCTGACATGGTCACAGAGGTGGGCACAGAGCTTGGCTTTCCAGTGCCCACCTTGGCAGCTGTGTGTGCCCCACGTTGGTCATTGTGTCTCCCTGCTGCCAGGAGTTTCCTCCTGGCCCCTCATCTTCCCATATTCTTGAGCCACTGTTCTTGCCCCCATTGTTTTCCTCATGTAGAGAATTTGAGGTCTGTGTCACAGAGTGGTTTAGTGACCAGGCTCTAAAATCAGACTTGCTCCTCTCTACCCCCCGTAATCTGAATGTCTCCTGTGTTACCACCTCCTCCTCTGTAAGAGTGAACAAGGCTTACTACACAGAATTGTGTTAGCGAGGAAGATTACCTATACTGTTTTTTTGCTTAATAATGGCTGTTACACCACAGGCGCTCTGTGTACCCCTGGGTAAACTTGGTTGGGAGAGGCGAGAATTTTACCACTGAACCACCAGTGCCCATGGTAAACTTGTTTGGAACCCACCCCACTGTATGTAGGGGTCATCAGTGACTCCCACATTGTTGGACAGAGTGCTCAGCTCAGACTGAGTGCTCACTGGATAAAGTCACAGCCTCCACCTAGTCAACCCTCTATCTCCCCCTGGTCAGTATTGGACTCCAGGTCTCTAGGACCTTCTCATTGGTAGCTCCTTCCAGTCCCCCTCCCCTTCCTCCTCCAAGAAAACAATGTGGAAGTGTCCTAGGGCCCTTCCCTTTGTCCCATTCACCTTGATGATATCATCTAGTTCGTTATGACACCCGCATTGCTACCTGCGGCCCAGACTGTTCTCCCTGCACCCAGGCCCTGACATTTTTTTAAATTCTCCACACACATACACACCTATACCCCCCCCCCCCGCCCTGCCCAGGGATGTCAGTAGGCACCTCAAATTTAGCAACTCTGAGTGCCCTGGTCTTCCCTAGATACTGCCAATGACCTTCCCATCTCAGTCAGTGACCACATTCTTCTTTCGGACAGGATCCAAGCCTTGCAAGCATCCTCCATTCCACTTTCTCACTCACTCCATAGCTATTCCACTAGGCTTGCCTTCAGAACACTCCCAGGGTGTGCACCTCCCCTCCTTACCACCTCCATTGCAAACACCTCCATTCCCTCTCACTGGGTTATTGTCTCATTGGTTTTCCTGAATTCCTTTCAGTCTGTTCTTAGCACAGCAACTCTCAGAGGGAACCTTGAAAACATGAGTCAGCTCCTCCCCTCCCTGGTTCAGAGCCCTTTTTTAATCCCTTTACACTTGAGCTAAAACTCACTGTCTCTATTCCCTGAATCCTTTGTGACCTGCCTGTCCCTCCTCGACCCCAAGACCACCTCATTCTCTGCAAACCACTCTGTCATAATTATTCTTCCAGCACCAGGCACAATCTTACCTCAGGACCTTTGCACTAGCTCCATTCCTCTTGGAGGACTGGACACCCCCTGTAGGTGATTGACTCTTCTTCATGTTGTTTGCTTAAATGTCAGCTTCTCAGTGAGCCCACTCCCCCAACCAACCATCCTACTTAAGACTGTAGACCTCCTGCTCCTCCACAATCCTACTTCTCCTTTCTATACTCCCTATTTTTCTAGGGCACATAGTGTGGTGGTATATAGGTTTCTTGTTTATTAAGTTTGTTGTTGATCTCCCTGATGAGCATGTCAGCTGCCTACTGACAGAGGTCTTTGTATGTTTTCTTCCTTGATGTAGCCCATGCCTCCAGCATAGTGTTTGGTATGTAGGAGGCCATGGCAAGTATTTGTTGACAGTGTTTACTTATTTTCATTTGACAAACTGTTATATAATCTCTCTCCTGTTAAATACTATTCTAAATGTCTAGCAAATATTAACTTATTTCATCCTTACAACAACCCCATGAAGTAGGTCCTATTCAGATCTCCACTGAGCGAATGATAAAGCTGAGACACAGAGAGGTTAAGTAGCCTGCACAAGGTCACACAGCTTGTACATGACAGCTGCTTCTCTTGATCATTTTGGTGAATTGCCTCTGAAGAGGAGAAAGAAGAAATAAAAGAGAGAGATGGAAGGGAAAGAGGGAGAATCAAAAAAATAATAAGATGACATCTGAAGATTTGGAAGCATTAGTTGTTAGGTATTTTCTTAAAGTCTCAGAATGTGGACTACCCCGCCCGATGATTTCTAAGCTCATAGAGGGAAAATAAGCTTAAATCCTTGGAAAGGATGTCTGTGTAGGTGGCAGGAAAGGTCCTGGCCAGAGGGCAGGTGCCAGTGGGCCCACAAAGCTCGTTCTAAACAACCATTTCTCTTCCTGACAAGCAGACGGTCGGGTCCCCTTCTGACCTAGGCCCTTCTGGGACCCATATTCCCAGATCAGCCTGGTCTCCCACAAGCATGCAGGGAAGACTGCACCCACCTGTGCAGGACTGGAGGTAATGTTGATGGTGGGGAGGCGGGGGACAACTTGGAAATTTGGGGTTTTTGGGAAACTCTTAAACACATGCCTGGAGGTAGCAGAGCTGATGCAGCGGGGGGAGGTAGACTATGCTTCCTGTCTCAATACAGTTTATGAAATAATGGTATGAGCCTAGTCAGTCCATATATCCTGTGGCCTGGGATCTCTCTGTCTAAGGGAACTAGCCTGCTTACTGCCACTCTGTCAAAGGCTTTCTTCCCCGCAGCTTCCTTCTCTGCCCACTGAAGACTTTGGGGGTGCTCAGGGGCCGCACTGGAGCATATGTGCAGCCTCAGGAAAGTCAGACTTCTGGCTATGCTGCAGAACCACTAATTTGGTCAATATGTGGTATGCCCTGATGAAAACCTGGTATTTCCAGAAGCCTGTGCCTGCATTATTTATTTCTGCCACATCTGCTTCAGACACTGCAGCAAAGTGTCCCTAGGCTTCTTGCTAAAGTTCACATGTGTGTGGTTGCACAATATAAAGCTCAGAAGCCTGGGGAATCTGGTTTTTCACCCTCAGTTCCAAAAACTGTGCTTTAGGGGTACAGGAGGAATAGAAATGACTGGGCTTTCAAAACTAATACCTTGAAGGCTTCTCTGACTGTGATGCAACTGGTGCAGTGTGAGGCTGTTGGCAGTGGTGATGATGTTGGTGGAGGAGGTTTTGGTGGTAGTGGTGATGATGGTGATGGTGTCACTTGCTGTGATAATGGTGAGATGATGGTGGCAGTGAGGATACTCACGATGATGGTGATGTTAACCATGGTGTTGAAGGTCCTTGTGATGGTGATGAAGGTGATAAAGATAGTGGTAGTAATGATGGAGATGTAAATGGGAGCCACCTTTTGGAACAGCCATTATTCCTAGCATACAGTTGGACAAATTACATCTCAGAGAGACTGACTTTCTCAAGTTGGTGGTGACAGTGTACTTTATGCCCGGTGACTTGACTGGAATCGAGAGCTTGCACTTTTACTCCTATACTCTCCAAAATCCTAATTAAGACCCCCTCAAGACTGTTTGAAATCATGTAGCAGACAGAACAACACCTTTGAAGGGTAGCTATTAGTGTCATGGCTCTTTGTGGCCATTCGGTGGCTTCTGAGGATAAGGTCTACTCACCTGGGCCCAGGGACTCTGCATTACCACCTGGTCCTTCCTCTCCTCTTGGGAGTTCCTGCACCCTAGTGGTTGAACTGTTGTTCTCACACACCAGGCTCCAGCCTGTCTCATCCTGTCTCACTGGCCCCAGTGCCTGGGATGCTCTCTGCCCATCCTGGTCATCCCCATCACATTCCTTGGGTCTTAATTTGAATGTCCTGTCTCAAGGGGATATTTCTGACGACAGGCCTAAATTGCCCCTCCCCAAGCCAGGCCCACATTGTTTTGGTTCCATGCTGTCCCCTTACCTACCCTGAAACTCTCCTGGTTGTCATTACCTATTGTCTCCTCCACTCAGCTCCAACCCTAGGACAGAGATTCTGCCGGTCTTGTTTTTCAGCCTTATTTCAGAACCTGGCACAGGTTGGACTCAACATATGACTGTGAAGTCAACCAATAAATGGATTGATTGTGAAAAGGAAGAAATCAGTTAGGGTGCACTAACTGGGTGAAGCCAAACTGGTTTAGGAAATCTGAATGACTGGACTTATTAAGATGAGTAAAGCATATTCTGGTAAGCTGGATAAGAGTAGGTGTGCCTTCTTTGAGGTGGTTCTTGACAACCTCAAAATGAGCTGTTTCAGATGAGCAAGCAGCTGAGAATGACTTGCAGTGGACCTGCCTCTTGTTACTGTTTCCAGTGTGCTAGAAAAGTTATTCTCTTTAGTCATTGAAATACTCCCTACAGTCTTGACACTGGTTCCTCCACTGTATGTTTCCTAACAGTCAAAATTGAATGTCATCAGGACCTTCCTAGAAATTTCAAATGAGCAAATTCCAACTTAATTGCACCTCCTACCCCTGTTCCCTGCATTCCTTCTAAGCATTCTGGGTGAGATGAGGCATCCCATATCCCTGTTTGCACACTGGTGCCAAGGACATGTCACCAAGGACAGGCTTTCACCAGGAGAGTGTTCTTGCTGATTTAGCAGTTTCAGAGACCTTAAAATCCTTGGTGTTTTGCAAGATTCATGAAGAGCCTTCACTTTCAAAAACACAATGTTCCTGGCAATATCTAGGAAGAAAATGTATACCTCTCTGCCAGAAGATATTGCAAACACATCAACCCAAATGCTAGTAACTTGAATCATAGTTGCCAGAAACAGGGAGGGCCCCCACCCGAAGGTCCATCAGCAGCAGGATAAACAAAGGGACATATTCATGCTGTCGCACTACAGAAGAATGAAAAAAGGAACAAATGAATGAAACGCCCAGCAGTGGGGGTGAATCCTGTGGTTTCTGTTCAACTCAAGTTGAGTGAAAACAGCTAACCATGAAAGATAACATCCTGTATGATTCTGCTCAGAGAAAATGAAAGAGCAGGCAGAGATGATCTCTGGACTCTGGAACCTGCAGGGAGTAAGGTTAAGTGCAAGAGGATGCAGAGATCTTTCTTGGATGGTGGGCCCATTCTGTATCTGGAACCTGTGGTCCCATGTAGGGAATGCTTTATGTATATTTATGTGTTGGCATGTCTGTCTTGAGAAAGTCACTGGACTATTTCTTTGTGAACTTTACTGTAAGACCTCAAAGTCTATATATTGTGTATACTTTTCAACTATGTATAAACATCTTTAAAAAATGGAACACCACTCCCAAATGCTGCTGGAGATCCTGTTTTGGGCTACACACTGTCACCTGGAGCATGTCCTTGCAGCATGTCCTCTGGGGTTGCTGATGTCCAGGTTCCAGGGATGAGGAGTCTGCACCTCAGAGGAAAAGCTCAGTGTTCCACAGCTGGCGAATGGCACAGGCAGGATTTGCCCTGTTTCTGCTGCAGCCAGGGCTTCTGCAGCTGCTTCTGGATCTCCCTGGTCAAGTTCACATTCACCTTTCCCTCAGGCAAGCTGCTAGCCCTTGCTGCCTGGGCGATGGCCTCCCCAACCCAAAGTGGTTCTAATCCAGCTTGTCTTGTCCCCTCAGCATCCCTTTGTCAGCAGTGTTACCAGTAACAAGGCTCTGCGGGAGCTGGTGGCTGAAGCCAAGGCTGAAGTGATGGAGGAGATCGAAGACGGCCGGGATGAGGGGGAGGAGGAGGACGCCGTGGATGCTGCCCCTGTAAGGTCCAGGATGGGGGGCAGGGAAGGGCCCAGCAGAGGCACCTCTGCTGGTGTGTGTGATTTGGGGGCAGGTTGGGGTAGATAGGAGGCACAGGAGATTCCTGTCTGTTCTTCCAAGCTTGGCGGCTTCAGACTCCCATGTCACAGGCTAGGTAACAGCACATGTACATATTGACCAGATCCTGTCAGTTTTTCGGAAAGTTGAGGAATCTAGATTTTCATATGACATCTTTTAATTCTGAGAGTTGGTAGCTGGTTCTTCACTTCCCATCCCCATGTTGTGGCTCACCTGCAAAATGAGACTACTTTTGGCATGCTGAGGTCTAGAGCAGATGAAGACTGCACCGATCAGAGGCTGGAGCCGAGGAGCACTGACCATCCTGGTTCCCATCTGGCTGCCCTGAGTGCCCCGGAGACCCATGTCTTGGCACATTTGTAATCTACCTAGCGGTGGCTTTAACACTTAGATAAACTTAAATTTAAGCTGATTTAAATTTTTAAGCATTTGAACCAAGCTGAGGGCTGGATTCTGCCCTGAACTGCTGTTGCCAGGTGCCTGGCCAGGCTGTTCTGGGTGGGTCTTCTCCAGCAGGGGAGACTGGCCTTCTAGATGGTGCCGCCATCCTGATAAAGCAGGGCCCAGCAGGGCCCAGTGCTTCCTCAAATTTAATCCAATCTAGGAGGCGCCTAAAGCTGGTGTCAATTGTCACCAAGATGAAGAAGGACTCCTCTATCCCTTGGAGGTCTGGTGAAATTGACACAGTCACCACAGCTATATTTACTGAGCCTGCTGAGCACCAGGCATGCTGCAGTCTGACAAGGGACCAAGGTTCCACTCTGCAGATGGGAGATCGCAGGTTCTAGCAGCGAAATGCACAGCTGAGCTGCACGGGCAGCAGGGCTAGGTATGGACTAAGAGGAGAACTGTGGTGGGAGAGGGAGGCAGTGTGTGTGATGCTGACTCTAGGAGGCAGCAGTCAGTGACCATCTGAAGGAGGGAAGTAGGCTTGGTCAAACCCAGCCTTGTTCTTAACAAGAGGCTGATCTTTATCATGACGACAGTGGGGGATACTGACAGTGAGAGGCCAGGACTGGGCATTGTTGTAGGGACACCAGAGTCAGATCTGAAATTTTGAGTCTTTGCTCTGGATGTTGGAGGAAGGTGGATTAGAGCTGCTTCTGGAAGCTTCCATATCTAGGGTTAAAAACTAGCAACCATTAAGGAAGTATTTGTGGGGACCATTAATACCCACAGACCAATGGACAGACCAATCTGTAGCACTTTAAGACTAAAATTAGGACAAACATTATGTCAAAGGTAGGGATGGACACAGGCCAGGATGTGTGAGTGTCTTACTCCTGACCTTCAGGGTGGCATTGTTGGTGTTACTATATTTGTAAGATGAGCATTTAACTTTTGCTCACAAAAATGGATACTCTTTTATAAAAGTAGTATTTCCGATATTTTCCACTTGCCACAAGTTTCTTTAAACACACACACACACACACACACACACACAACTTAAGAGGCCCGGGCACAGTGGCTCGTGCCTCTAAGCTTCAGCCTATGAAGCAGCCAGGGCTAGGGATCGCGGTTCGAGTCCCACCGGGGGCATGTGGTGAGACCTAGTTCCAAAAAAATAGCTGGGCTTGGTGGCGGTTGCCTGTAATCCCAGCTACCTGGGAAGCTGAGGCTGGGGATTGCTTGAGTCTGTGGTACTGGGGCAATGTGAGCCTGCGGTTCCACAGGCAAAAATAGCAAGATCTAGTCTCAAAAACAAAACAAAACAACTTAATGACTGATTGGCTGAACCCTACTCTTGGATAGGTTTGGTCTCACCTTTTTAAAATTTTCATTCAGGTGCAATCTAAAAATTAGATATCATTTAAAAATCCACATTCTAGCTTTTAAAAATTTTTTCTAAGACTTGGATGTAGGGTGTTCATGTCCCCACATTGTTTCAACTGGCAAAAGTGGAGCAGCCACTACCCCTTTTAGACAAAATGAACTATACAGCTGGCCATAGTTACCTATACTACTAGGAGAAACAGCAAGTATTTTTTTTTCTTGAGACTAGGTCTCACTATTGTTGCTCATGGAACCACAGGCTCTCATTGCCCAGGATACCACAGACTCAAGCAATCCCCAGCCTCAGCTTCCCAGGTAGCTGGGATTACAGGCACATGCCACCACGCCCAGCTATTTTTTTTTGGAACTAGGTCTCGCTACGGCCCTAGGCGGGACTCGAACCGCGATCCCTAGCCCCTGCCGCTTCATAGGCTGCAGCTTACAGGTACAAGCCACCGTGCCCGACCCAGAAACAGCAAGTATTAAACTGAAAGGCAGTAGGAGACACCTAGTCTTAAAAACAGTAGTAATTTTATTGTGGGTTAGGCAACAAGGAGTGGTGAGGACTGTGGTTTAATAGAGAATAACAACTGCTTCACTTCTCTATCCCCAACCACTTCATCCTGTGGGTTTTTCCTACCCTTCTACAGCTCTTGTTCTTGCCGTGGATATACAACAGCATGGCACTGACTATCTTTATTCCTCTAGACTCTCAAGAATCACTCTCGCAGCAATTCTGAGGTGAGTCAGCTGAGTCTCAATGCAGAGAATCTTCTCAAGGAATCACCTTCCAACCCACCACCACCCAGCCAGCCTCAGAGCAGTGTGAATGGGCCTAGCCAACCTTCTGGGGACAAATCTCTGCAAGCCACCAGTCCCCCAGCTGTGGCTCCTGCAAATGAGAATGGCCTAGTGGTGCCTGTGCCCCTCCGGAAGACTCGACCAGTGTCAATGGATGCCAGAATTCAGGTCTTTCAGGAGAAGCAAGTCACTGACCATGGTGGAGACCTCACTCCTGCAGCCAGCAAGTCTCAAAAGGCAAGCCAAAGCCGTCCCAACAGCAGCGCCTTGGAGACCTTGAACAGTGAAAAGCTGGCCAACGGCAGCCTAGAGCTCCCTGCCCAGTCTGCTCCAGAATCCTCCAAGAGGGACTCAGACTGTGTCAGCCTTTCCACCTCTGAGAGCATGGACTACAGCACCTCCCTCTCAGCTGACCTGTCCCTGAACAAGGAGACAGGTTCCCTGTCCATCAAGGTAATGCCACTCCTGGTGACACAGTTTTGTGGTAGAGTGTTCTGTTCTAAGCATTTTGTGGCTACCTGCCATTTTAAGTGGTTCACAAATTTTCTTTTGTTAAGTGCTTTTAGGTTAACTTAGAGTTTACTCTCCAATATATCATGAGTTCACTGTGGGATTCAGTCATGTCAAGCAGTGGGTTAGGGCTTACATTCCAGTTTGGATTTTCAAGTAAATTGGGTTTGGCCCAAGGTTCTGGTGGAATTGAGAGACAGAGTTCTAGAAGTGGAAATTCTCTTCCTTTGGGCTCAGCCGGGTGGTCCAGCTGATGAGGGGTGGATTCAGGTAGAGGGGCTCAGGTCTCTCCTGACTCAGCAGCCTTTTTAGAGGTGGGGACTTGGTAATGACAGTGGCCCTTGTGCTCAGCACAGGCCAGTGCTGTAGAGTGCTTTAAGAAAATGAAGGAAGCTTCTGCATCATCCAAGTACAGATGAGCAAATGTGGGCTTATCAGGGAAGCAGGGCACTGGTTGACCCAACTTCCTGTTCTGAACCCCACCTGCCACTCTGCCTTCTAGCTGGGAGCCATGACCTATTCTTCCATAGACACCTTGGAGACTTACTTCTCTCTGCCCACTCTGATAAATGTGAATGTTCTCAAACTCATGATGATCACTTGACTGACCACACTGGCAGTTCCTAGTCGGTTGATGGCAGGAGAGGTATATTGTATCTTGTTTTTCTTACATCATTTAGCAGTGAAAAGAAATGAGAGAGAGGGAGAGGGAGGGGGAAGGGCAACCAGCTCACCCAATAACCAATAGTAGCTCCAATAACAGAGAGAAAGTACTGGAATTCTGATGGGTCAGGGGAAGTGTGGCTTTTATGTATAAGCAAGACCAGACCCTTCACCCCTAGGAATGTGGTCCTGTCCCTTCTCTTCTGGAAAAAACAAGCTTTCTATGTGAAGTAATAATAATACCTTTAAAAAAGAAGGGGGGAAAAATAAAACTGTTAAGAAAAATTAGGGTGGGTCACCCCTGCTTCTTTAAGCCTGTTGAGATCATTCCTTTGCTCACTAGCCAGAGGTCAACAGACAGGGCGGTTCTCATAAGACTGAGCTGCATTAGCACCCCTTAGCATGCTGAAGAGCCTGCTACTTCAGGGATGGGAGGCCCTGTGACCACATGTGAGGGCTGCCTGACTGCCTTTCTTCCCCACCACTCTCTGACTCATCTGGAATTTTGTCCTAGTACCGAGAGCTGGATACTATAGGGAGCTGGGTGTGACCTTTCAGGGCAGATGGCGTCCAGAGCTCTGGGCCAGAAGAGGCCGCACGTGCAGGCAAGGAGAACTGGGCCTTTGGAGCAAGGACTGTGTGCACTAGTCTCCACAGAGCAGGAATGGGGTCCATGCAGACTTTGGGGGCAAAGGCCTATTGCCCAGAGCATTCTCTCTCTCCTCTAGAGGCTGGAAGTCTCTCAGGGCAGTGTAGGAAGCACCTTGGAAGCCTGTGGGGAGATCTGAGCAGACCCTGTGGGCCCACACAGTATTTGAACTCTTCCCAATATCCTGGAAGTTCTCTGTAAGCAAGTTGTGTGAAATGCATGATTATTTACAGGAAAAGAAAAAGATGTAGAATAAACTAATGGCAGCTCCAGATGGGTGTGACCACCCCCTCCAGAGGAGTTTGGGTAGAATCAGTCTAGGCTGCCAAATCAGTTAAGAACTTCAGTTTTCCAATCTTTTTGGATTTAGCCCTTATGGAGGTCTGCAGTAATAACTACAGAAACGTAGAACGATTACTGAACACGGGCTGTGAGCAGGTGCTGCGCTATGTGCCCTCACTTATTCTCTCGTGGACTCCTCCTAACCACCCTGCTGTTTTCCTCCTCTGACCATTGAAGAGACTCAAACAGGATGAGAGACTCACCCAGGGTCAGAGAGCCAGCAGGTGATGGGGGATCAAGCCCAGCCCCCCCAGTACCATGTCCTGTGTGTGCAAGCATGCTGGTGGCTGGGTGGGAAGGCTGAGGTCAGGGAGAGTTGAGCAGTAAGCTCAGGCTCAGTACATAGCTTGAGGAGGATGGACAACTGTGTCCTTCTTGGGTGGGACTGAGGCTGTGGAAGCAGGAGACCTGTGGCCTGCATACCATCACTCATGAGTTATTAGCTGAAGTACTGAGATTTCCCTAATGATTTTCCTGGCTAGGACTCAAAACTGCACAAAAAAACTCTCAAGAGGACACGCAGGTTTGTGGTGGATGGTGTCGAGGTGAGCATCACCACCTCCAAGATCATCAGCGAAGATGAGAAGAAGGATGAGGAGATGAGATTTCTCAGGTAAGCCCAGGAAGGTAACTATGGCACTTGTGGCATGCAGATGTGATGAGGGGGGTGGGCATAGGCTCTTTTTTGAAAAAAGAGATGAAAAAAGAGTCTGTAGCATGAGGTAAGGGATAAAGGAGACAAAGGAAAATGTTTTTTCTTGAGATTCTGCACTTTCCAACCCACCCATCTACTTACCCATCCATCCATCCATCCATCCATCCATCCATCCATCCATCCATCCATCCATCCATCCATCCATCCATCCATCCATCCATCCATCCATCCATTCGTTTATCCTTCCACCTAACTACTCTCCCTAGATCATCCATTCACCCAGCTGCCCATCTCTGTCTACCATCCCCTTCATATACCACCCACCTCCCAGGTAGTGAGATGCCCCAGATAGTAAGGCTGCTATCTTTGAACATCTTAGACCTGGTGAGCTAACAGAATATACAAGACAATTCCCAGTTTCAGTACGTGCTGTGAAAGGAAGTAGTGGTGATAGGGCAGTAAGCTCCTGGGTGGGGTGGAAGATGTTGTTCTGAGGGAAACCCCTGAGCCAGCCCTGAGAGTGAGAAGAGCCATCAGAATTGGGGGATCATAGAGGACCCTGCAAGGCCTGAACCTGAGAAGGGAACACTTGTTTTGGGAATTGCAAGGATAAGGCTGTGTGTAGAGTGTTGTGATAGAGGTGGGGATAGGGTGTAGTCTATAAGGCTCTGGTCATGTGGGCTTGTGGGACAGGTGGATGCATGTGGAGTTAATTCACAGCTGGCATGAAGCAGCTGGAGAGTGATGGGCTCCGATGTCCCTTTAGAAAGGGATAGCTCTGGCTCTGTCTGAGTTTGGGCTGATGCAGGGAGAATGGGAGGATCGTCTAGGACAGTCGGGCTGCAGGCTTGAGTCAGTGGCCAGGAAGAGGGAAGACGTGATCATATTCAACCTACATTGGAGGCAAAACCTTTGTGGCCAAGGTGGGATGGTCTACGGTGGGTGGTGTGAGGCAAAACTATCTGTGAGAAGCCACATTTGTGCTTTAAAGTTGTTCAGGCCCCAGAAGCACCCCTCTTGGGAAAACCATATTTCCCTCATTTTATAAATGGTGAGGAGCTAGTGTTTCTTGGCAGAATTTGCTCACCCCAGGTGAGAAGGGTAGCACTGCGGTTCTCACTGGCTTGGTCTGCAGGAGTCTTCCGCTTTCATTCCATGGGAGACCTTCTGGGGGCTGCTGGAAGTGAGGGCAGTTAGGGAGTCTTTAGGGGCCACAGAGCTCCTTTGCAGCTCAGTTTATTACTGGTTTGCAGAATGTCCCTAGAACATCAGCCACATATTATTAAAAAAGCACAAACATTCCAAAGTCAAGTAGAAGTACTTTTGGATGCTCTGGGCACTACTCCCATTTACAAGGCTAGAAGAGGACAGGTGGGCTTCTTGTTACTGCTGTTTCTGTGCACATGAGCTCATGTGTAACACCTGGTGGTATCCCTCACCTGTGTGGACTGGGGAGACTCAGGATGGGGTGAAGAATGGTTGCTCCTGAGGATGACACCACCTCTTGTGTTTTTTGTTTTTCTTTTTTTTTGAGACTAGGTCTTGCTGTTTTGCCTAGGGAACTGCAGGCCCATGTTGCCCGCAGACTCATGTTGCAGGCTCATGTTGAGTACCACAGACTCAAGTGATCCCCAGCCTCAGCTTACCAGGTAGCTGGGATTACAGGCATGCACCACCACACCCAGCTATTTTTGGGGACTAGGTCTCACTGTATTGCCCCGGGTAGGTCCTGAACCTGCGGACTCAAGCAATTCCTAGTCCTGGCCTTGCTCCATAGGCTGTGATTAAAGGCACGTGCCACTGTGCCTGGCCTTCCACCTCTTGTTTTAATGTTTGCTGGGAGTTGGATCGTTAAGAGTCAGACTTCAAGGACTGGGTTCCATTAGCTGCCCTCTGGGTAGGACAGGCTCCTGGACCTGAAAAGCCAGATGCCCTCAGTTCATCTAGCAGTGCTGTCCTTTGCCCTAGGCACTGTGCCCTCACCTTCCTCCTAAGCAGACTATAGCTGTGTTTGAAAGGTGACACTTGCCAAGGTGGAGAAGAGGTCTCACCAAGAACAAGGCTTTTCTTGGTGGGAACATAAACTGGAGCAGCCATTATGGAGAGCAATCTAGATTTACCTTAATAAACTGAAAAAGGAAATTCCATATGACCTAGCAGCCTCCTGGGCATCTATCCAAAGAATGTAAAACAATTAATACAAAACACCATGCATTCCAAATGTTCATAGCAGCTTTATTTATAATGGTTATACTTTCAGAGACCATTTCTGTAGTTTGTTACTATAATAACTAGGACATGGGTGTGGCCTAAATGTTCACTGACAGACAATAGGACCAGAGGTGCCCTAGCCACACCTCGGAGCGCTGAGGAAAGATGAATTGTAGGCGTTTGCAATAAAATGGAGGAAGTTTGAGGGCATTATGTGTAACTAGGCAAGTCAGAACAATAAAAGCAAGTACTGGGCATTTACACAGTAGACCATTCGATCCTGTAAAATACTTTCAAAAGACAGTGGACACCAGTAAACAGCCTGAGGACTCTGAGGTTTAGAGGAAGGAGGGAGGGAATAGGCATAAGGATACAGAGCACTCTCTGTACCCTTCTGGGGGGAGCGGAGATAGGAAAACAAAGAAATAAGTGCCTAGTTGGTGTGATACTTTCACACTGTCCTTGCGCAAGGAGGGAGATAAAAATGAATGTTTTCTTATCTTTTCTCTCTGCCCGTGCCCAAGGTCTGAGTGTCCTTTAAGCCTGACCAGGCTACCGGTGCATGGGAGGCAGGGGGGTGAGGGTGCTGCTCATTTCCCCCTGTCCTATGACGCTGGTCCTATGGGTATCCCAGAGTTTTTGGAGGAGTGAATCACATGTAGGCCTTTGAAACCACATGACCAAATAGTTACTCTTCCAGATGGAAGCTTCTGGGTCAGAGTTCCTTCTATTTTTTTCGAAAAATTTTCGATGCCAGTTCCTTCCTGAGATATCAGTCTGTTTCTTTGCTTGTCTTCCCATGAGAACTCAGATTCAGGTGATGTTAGGCCTTGCGCACCTACCTGTGTGTGTGAGTTCTCATTAAACCTTGGTTCCTCTTGAATCAGAATTTCCATTTCTTTTGTTAGCTCTCTTGAAAATTGCTTCTTCTCAGAGAGCGGTGATTCAGCAGAAGTTTCTTTATATGGTTCTGGAAAGTGTCTCTGGCTTTTCACAGAGAGTCTGGCTACCTTTACCTCTTTTTTATTCAAACAGGTCCACTTTTGGGGGGGGACCTTCCTAGGTGGCAGGCAGACACTATCATATCCTTTCATTAACCCTGAAAAACCTCAGTGGCAGAGTTCTTCTGCCCCATTTTTCAGGTGAGGTAACAGCCAGCTCCTGCTGAATGCAGGAGTGCATCTGCCTCTTCTCCAGCAGCTGATGGGGGCAGCTGGACCTTGGACCAGACTGTGACACAGGAGTCTGGACCCCCAAGTCCTACAGGCTACCTGGGAGAACCTTCTAACTCAGTCAGGGGGCTAAGTTCTTTCTGCAGCATTTAATTTTTTTTCTTTTCAGCCGGCTGCGGTGGTGCACGGCTTTAATCCCAAGCCTAAGATGGGAAACTGAGACTGGGAATTGCTTGAGTACAGGTTCGAGACCTGCCTGGGGCAACATAGCAAGACCTAGTCTCAAAAAATAGCTAGGCGTGGTAGTGTACTCTTGTAATCCCAGCTACCTGGGAGGCTGAGGTTGGGGATCGTTTGAGTCTGGGGTACCCCGGGCAATGAGAGTCTGCAATTCCCTGGCAACATGGCGAGGCCTCATCTCAAAATAAAATAAAATAAAATAAAATAAAATAAAATAAAATAAAATAAATAAAATAAAATAAAAAATAAACAACTTTTTTCTTTTCTGATTATATAAGTATACCAATTCATTTTTAATGAACTTGTCCAGAGAAACACAATTCATATTTTGGGGTTTATTCCACCAATATTTTCCCTGAGACTATGTGCCCATTGACAGAGTAAATAAAGTTAAGTATATTCTGTGGTGTAGGTCATGTTTTCATTTATATTTTGAATAGGTAAAATAATATGGTTAACACTTTTTTTTATAAAAGATGAACAGTAAAAACTCTGTTCTCTTACTTTTCAGCCAGGCATCTAGCCCTCCCTGTGTTAATATGTTAGAGTGTAATCGTCTAGAAGCTATCTTTGAATAGGAAAGTAGACTCATACATTCTTATGTTCAGACATAGGTATTGTCTTTTTGTTTTTACCCAGATGGTAGGGAAATATCATAGACCTATTTTTCAACTATTTTTACTTAAATTCTGTATCTATTCACAGAGAATTAACATATTTTAAATAGCCATTTTCCCATGTAGTGAAATATTTCCTAAAGGTTGATTTTTAAATGATTGTGTTGAATTCCATCAAAGGGACTTATTTTGAGTAGACCTGTGGCAGTGGGCATTTAAGATGTTTCCCAGTTTTGTACTATTCTAGGTAACATTGTATGGATATCCTTACTCAGCTATGTTGTGCCTCTACTACTACTTCTTTAGAGAACACCCAGAAGTGGAACTGCTGTGTCAAAGGCACAAAGTTCTTTCCAAATGGTCCTCCAGAAATGTACCATTGTATTCTTATTAGCAGTATATGAAAGTACCAGTTTCTCAATAATCTTGCGGCTTTAGTTGGAGAAAATGGTATTTCTTTGTCATTTGCATTTCATATCCCGTTAGGTACAGATGGAACTTTCCTTTTGATTTTGGTTTCAGCTTAGTGATTTGTAAGCATTCTTTATATATTAGGGCTATTCATGTTTTGTCCTGAGACAGCCTTCTGTGTTAGTAGCCATGAAATAGTTGGTCTCATAGATTGATCTAACTGAAATGTGCACATCCTTTCACTCTTCAGGCGCCAGGAACTCCGAGAGCTTCGGCTGCTCCAGAAAGAAGAGCATCGGAACCAGACACAGCTGAGTAGCAAGCATGAACTGCAGCTAGAGCAGATGCAGAAACGTTTTGAGCAGGAAGTCAATGTGAGTGTGAGAATGGACAGTGCTTCTTGCCTCCATGTTTCTTTAGACAGAATCTGCAGTATGGTAGTGGAGAGCTGGTCACCACAACTGCCTACTTCTGATGTTTTCCTGATTACCTTTGGCATTGATTTGCAAATACAGAATCACATGAAGGTCACGGTGACCCTCTGGGTAACACAGGAGGGTCTCTAGAAGGAAAGTCAGCTTTGTTGAACACCATGCAACACCCCTGCAAGGTAGATTGTCTGGTTTCCCTTCTGTGTATGAGGAAACAGAGACTCAGAGAGGGTAAATAACTTTTTCCATGTCACATAGCAAAAAAGATGGTAGGTCTGGAGTGTAAGACAAGCTCTCTGGGCTCTTCACCTGCTCCCCATCTCACACCCAGCTATAAAATGTGACTTTGCTGAATTTCTCTTTTTCTACTTCCAGGCCAAGAAGAAGTTCTTTGACACAGAGCTGGAGAACCTGGAGCGTCAGCAGAAACAGCAGGTGGAGAAAATGGAGCAGGACCATGCTGTGCGCCGCCGGGAGGAGACCAAGCGGATCCGCCTAGAGCAGGATCGAGAGTACACCAAGTTCCAGGAGCAGCTCAAATTGATGAAAAAGGAGGTACATATGCACTGGGTGGTGGTGGGATCTCAGAGTACGAGGACCTTCTTCTAGGTCACAAGTGTTTGAAACTAGCTCAGCTCCACCATAGCAACAGGGAATTTTGGGGAGCTGCTGTATCTGAAAAGCTCACATGGTACAGGTTTGTCTGGCTTCACACATGCCTCTTGTACCATTCAGAGTCATTTTGTCCTCCTTGTTTTCCTCTGTGCAGACGTGGCTCCCTGCAGGTCCTCTCCATGTAGCCTCACCCACTTCCTACACATCCTCCTAGCTTAGCCATTCCAGCTACGAGACCCAGGGGCCTTGAGATGCTGTTGCCAGAGAGAGTGTGGGTGCTGGTTGGGCAAAAGCATATCCTCTATGCCTTGCCCTCCTTTGCCCCAGAACAACAGTCTCCAAAGTAGACCCCATGTGTCTCTTCTCCCTCACCAGCCCCCAGCTGTAAGAGGGAGGGAGCAAAGAGTTAGCTGGCCCTAAGACAGGGGAGGGAGGCCTGCCTGTTGCCTTTCCTGGGAAGGGTATCATGGCTCCAAAGAACAGCCCTTACTTCCCTCTGTGGAG
>PVHY01009163.1:0-57761 GCA_004024945.1 Uropsilus gracilis | reverse complement strand
TGTGGGAAAGCACTCAATATCAATTAGTGACCAGGATGTAAAACCACTATCTCTGGTTCTAATCTCTTTATGCCATCAATAGATTTTTGACAAGGTCAGCAC
Source organism: Uropsilus gracilis (assembly GCA_004024945.1). NCBI lineage: Eukaryota > Metazoa > Chordata > Mammalia > Eulipotyphla > Talpidae > Uropsilus > Uropsilus gracilis. The sequence continues at coordinate 57,659 of PVHY01009163.1, read as the reverse complement.
ACTGACAGGCCACTTAACTTTCTGAAAACCAAATGCACCTTTAACTACAAGCTCTGATTAATGTCACTAGTTTCCATTGTAAAAATAATGGCATCATTGAAAAATCTTGTTCTAAGGCTAACCATCTGATTGAAAATTGATAATATTAACTCTTCAACAAAATTGTTGATAGAAGGCAAATACTTGTTCTGTAATTAAGGAATAACAATATGGAATTTAGGGAGGTCAAATAACTTGCTAGTGGCACATATACTAATAAATATAGCTTAATTTTAAAGAATTAAATAAATGTTGAAGTTCTAAGAATTTGTATTTTAAGATAACTCTGATGAGGTTTTGCTGTTGTTAAAATAAGGACATCCCTTTGCAATAAAGAGCCAGACATTAATTTTTAAAACAGTATTCTTTTAGTATACTGCCACTTATATTTTATTTCAGCAAATATCCTAGAGTGCCCACTGTGTTGTTCCAAGTGCCCTAGGAGGACCTGGTCATAAACACATAAATGAGAGATACAATGCCCATTCTAATGCTAATCCAAGCAAATGAATCGCATCAATATTTTTCTCATTTTGTTCTCAGTCACTGTAGTATTTAATACAGTGAAATCACATTTTCAAAGTTAATGTTTAGGGCAATGGGCAGAAGTTGCTTAGTGTTTTACTTTGGTATAATGGAAATGTTTTGCAAGTAGTACAAGTGATCATGATTCACATCATTATCAATGAACTAAATGTAAAAAAAATTGAACATTCTTGATTTATTTATTAGATACTGTTTTACGTAATAGAGTTAGAAGGTATTTGGGAAAAATAGCTCAGCCCTTCCCAGGTTTTTAAAAAATATTTAGTAGGATTCTGGGGTTTCTTACTTTAGATCTTAAACATCTCTCTTTTTAAGATCATTCCTTGTTTTCTTTATATTGTGGGTGGGATTTTTTTCTATAATCTTTATTTATTGCTGTTAATTAGAAGAGTTACTCAGTTTTGACTGTTCAGTTTTGATCCAACCACCTTTTAAAGTTCACTGTTTAATACTCATTATAATACTAATATAATACTAATAGCAGTGGAGTTTTTAAAATTTTTATATATGTTAAAAATCTTGACGTTAAAATGATCACAGTTTTCTATGTGCTTTCATTAGTGATAGTACATTAAATTAGGGCCCTATTAGTAAATATTAAGCCACTTTTGCATTCCTGGGACAAATCCCACTAAAGTTTCGCTAATTCTTAGGGTATTCTATTGAACCATATTTACTAATAATCTATTGAGAATTTTATTTTCAAATAGTATATTGATATGTTCTCTTATAATCAAGTTATATGATAACTTAATGAATCATTTAGATTTCTGTTATTTTCTATTCTGGAAGAGAAAATATAGAAGTTAGTTCTTACCTGGAATTTAGAAATACCTCATTGTAAAACAATCTGGATTAAAGCCTTATTTTAATATAATTTTTATTTAATCTGTATTACAAGGTTATAGTCATAATCTCTTTTTCCTTTATTTCTTGTCAGATGTATTAAGAAAGTTACCAACTTAATTAAGATTTTTTATTTATTAGTAGCGTGTTCTATTTTAATATTAATATAAATATCCTCTTTTATTTAAAATCCTTTCCATACTTATTCATTTTTATATCAAATTGTGTTTCTTTAGTCTTTCTTTTTATTTTTTAATTTTTTTGCACATCTTTTTATTTTCTTACTTTTCTTTTTGCTTCTTTCTCCTCTCAGTGAATAAATGTTTAGGCGATGGTAGTGACAGTGAGGGTCAGAAAGGAAGAAATGAAGACAGAACAAATGGTGATCCAATTTGCTGAAAGGATTCAGGGGAATTAGCAGGGGACTGATGAGGGATGATACCAAGCTTCCTGCTTGGGTGACTGCGAGCAGAGTTGTCTTTGAAAGGGGAGGTGTTAGGTTAGATGTAAAATAGGCAGAATATGAGAGGAAACTGGCTGGTTGCCTCCTTGTCCACAGGTCCCCCAGGCCTCAGGAGAGACTGGGTGTCATTTTGTTAGCAGATCAGAGACAGGCAAGTTAAAAAGGAAAAAGCCAGTTTTTAAGCCCACCACGACCAGGTCTGTTCACCCTCGAGTCAGCAGTGCAAGACCAGGTAAACAGACATAGGATTTATTAACAAGAAGATAAGGAACCTGCAGTCCCCAGGGCTTCCCAGGCCCCTGGATGCCTCACCCTAGTCCAGTAAACCAGACAACATGTAACAGGCCAACACCAAGTTCAGGTTTCCAGAAAGCCATCTTCTCATGAGGGACATAATTCACCAAGTTCAGGTTTCCAGCAAGCTGCCCACTTCTCAGAGACACATATTTCTGAGATATCTGGTCTGAGGCTAGTGGGCCAAAAGCTTACAGGTTTTTTCTCTCCACCTGGCTGTGGCTGGGTCCTACTGCTTCCTCCTCCCCTCCAGTCTGAGCCTGTGTGTCTCATTCTCCTTGCATGCACTCGTATGCTCTCTCTCATCCCATGTTCTTCTCATGGCTGCACTCTCCTCTAACGAGACTTCTCGCTCACTCCACGTGCTTCCTGGAGTCTCGATCCACAGTGGTGTCTTCCTCTAGTTCAACTGCATCTTAATATAAAGATGGAGCCACAGCCCCCCAATTCAGCCTTGTCACCCCTTTTCAATTGGATGGAGATTTGCATAGCATTCTGGTGACTCCTGAATCTGAGCTTACATCCTCACCCACAGCTTTGGTGGCATGGATGGCACACCTAATTTCTTAGTATCTGAATTTTTCTGTGAAGCACGACTAGTGTAGTTTATTTAAAAGTACTCTATAGAAGTATTTAAGATTGTACATGTGAGAAACTATTTCTAAATGCCTGAGGGTACTTTGAGTGCTTGTAGACAAAGTGTTCGTTGGAAAGTAGCTTCACCTCGGAAAGAAAGTTCTACCTTAAATGTGTCTGATGAAGAGTTAAACAATTTTGAAGATAGACCGCGTGCAGCTTCATTTCCTCTGCAGTGAAATACCATTTCCCACTGATTTGATCAAGCCTTTTTCTCCTTAAGCTTGTTTCTTCCAGTGCTCTGTGCTCGGCATGATAATTAGGAACTTCTGCTGTCAGTGATAGGCTCTCCTGGCTATTCCTTGAGCTATACTTACCCACAACTTAGTTCTTTAACATTTCCCTGGCAGGGTGTGTGGTGTATTTTTAAGTGGCAGGATTTGGGGAAAGCAGATCTTTGAGAAAGAAATGTGATCAACAAGGCTGTAGAGAAAGGGAATCAGCTGGGGTGACTAGCTTTTAATTGAAGTTTAGTTGGAGGTTCAATAAGGTGAGACTGTTATGACAGATTTCAAAATGTAGTGATGGGAAAACGGGGTGGTTCATCAAAGTCAGAGTAAATACAGAGCAACAGCTTAACAACTCAGCATGAAACAACAGCTACAAACCCTCAAAAATAGAGTAATCAAAATTTGCATTGTGGAACCCTCCATCTCAGTGGGTACCTTTCCAGTGAAAGCAGTAACCTTTTTTTTTTTTTTTTTTTGGAGACTAGGTCTCGCTATTTTTGCCTGTGGAACCGCAGGCTCTCATTGCCCAGGGTACCATAGACTCAAGCAATTCCCACCCTCAGCTTCCCAGGTAGCTGGGATTATAGGTGCACACCACCACGCCCAGCTATTTTTTTGGAACTAGGTCTCGCTACGGGCCCCAGGCGGGACTCGAACCACGATCCCTAGCCCCGGTCACTTCATAGGCTGAAGCTTACAGGCATGAGCCACCGTGCCTGGCGAAAGCAGTAACTTTATTGTGAAAAATATAAACACAAATTTAGATGAAAATTACATGCATGTTTTAGTCTGGTTCATAAACACTGAAACTTTTAAAATGGTACCTATAATCAGAGTATACAACTGTAGCTGGAGCCTCAAGGTGAAAAGCCCCTCATTGCTTCCTCTCTCCAAAAGCTTGTTGTGTATCTGAAATGCTACGGAATTCTGTCCTCCAACTTCCTAGAATACAAATCCTTATCTTTTATTTGTTAATATCACAGAAATGATGGCAGTTTTGACCCTTCTCTCTATTTTGTCTCCTATCTCTTCTCCTGTTGGCCTAATGCATGTGATATTGGAAATTAGCAAGTGAGAGCCAGAATGATTAAGTGTTGAGTAATTTGCAGCCTGGAAGGAAGAAGAAATTTTGCCTAAATGTATCTCAATTATTTTATTTCTGTACTTCAAGCATTTCTAGTGACCTCAGCTTGAACCCATTTTAAGGATTGAGCTTCAAGAGATGGTATAGGGGAGTAGAAAAGTCACTGAATTGGTATTAAAGAAATGTCCATACTTTACCTGCCCATTGCTGCCAAGTGATTTTTTAAAAAAGCCTTCCCTTTTTGGATCACAGTTTTTCCATCTATCAAAGTCATTGAGCTAAACCTAAAATGGGCTGCTAAGTTTCTTCTGATTTGAATTGCCTGCAATACGGTGCCTCAAGGATCTACTCTTATCCAAATGGGAGCCTGAGAATTCCAACCAATATTTTACTACATTCCCTAGGTCCCCACTTGTCCCCAGGAGTAAAAATGATGTAGAGAAGACCCAAGATTTTGCTCTGCCAATCAGTTTAACCAATTTAAGGTGAGGATTTACTGAGATTGTTTTAGAAGCCCTTTATACTGGCCTCACTTCTGGTACATCTTCACCTTTATCCGGGCCATCTAAGTAGGAAGACCTGGTGGTATCTGTCTAGACTGCCAGAGCTCATGGTTGAAGCTACCATTGAGAAATCTTCCATCTATAGAGATGTAGGAAGTAGTTGACAGGGCACCTGTCCTGCATTTCTCTCATACTGTGTTCTAACTTCAAAGTAGAGTAGTAAAATTTACAGGATTATAGGAAAGAAAGAATCATAACAGCAACCTACCATTTATATAAATAACTTCAAATGAAATTAAATTGTTATATTCAGGGAAAGCTTACCTTTAAGAAATCTGAGTTTAATTTGAAGGTTTTTTTTTTAGTATGTGGTGTAGCTAAGTGATTCCTCTAAGAAAGTAAGGTCAAGTTTCTTTTTGTTTTAAGATAGAAAATAGGATGTACATTGAAAACTTAATGTTTAAATAGAAAGTACACTGAGAAAATACAAAGTGCATTGAGGACTTAACAAGCCAGTACAGTACATCATAGGGAAGAGTTGGTATTGAAAGTAGGGTAAGACAAATGATTGTGGTCTCAGTGTGTTTTACAGTTGAGCCAACTCATGCCCATTAGAAACCCCAAAGGAGACTATTCCAAAAGACCATTGAATCCTGACCTGGCAAAGACTGTACCATTGCAGCCTTTGCTGTGATTGCCTCTGGCTGCCCTGAAAAGAAAGCAGGTTTTGGACAAATTCAGAAAAAGAGTTTTGTGATCTAATTTGATTTGCATGGTCAAAATGATGAAACTTCCAGAGTAGTCTTGGGATAAGTAATTTGGAAATAAGCTTATTAGGTGTGTGTTGCTAAACTGGAATTTTTATGGAAAATAGAAAGAAGGATGAGTGCAGGAAGAGATAAAAATTTTCAGTATAAACATTTGACTCTAGTATTCTCATCATGATGTGTGTGTAACACTGTTTTTCTTAGTTTATGGGATAAACGTGTGTTGTTTTCATACACCATTACCAACGTCACTCTTCCTTATAGATTTTGTTATATATATTTTTAGTGATGAAACTAAAGTGGAGTAGTTTATGTAAAAAGTGTTCCTATTTTAACAAAAACTTTTAAAATAATTCATATGAAAATAAAGTTCCCCTAGAAGTTCTCAAACTACTAGATTAACCACTAGAATACAAAGACTCCTAAAAGAAGGCAGGGAAAATTTTCTTCACTGGATTTGGTGATGGTTTTCTTTGATATGACACCAAAAGCAATGCAACAAAGAAAAAAAAAACAAAATTAAAAATTTTGTTTATCCATGAACGCTTATCCATGAACGTTTATCCATTACAAGAGTGAAAAGACAATCCACAGAATAGAAGAAAATATGTGCAAATTGTTTATCTGATGGGGTCTAGTACCAAAATATATAAAGAACTCATAACTACAAAAAGACAAACAACCGAATTAAAAATTGGATAAAAGGCATTTCCCCAAAGACAATATTCAAATGGCCAATATGCACATGAAAGGATGTTTAACATTTTTAGTTACTGAGGACCATACAGACCAAAGTGAGACACACAATGAAACACCATTAAGATAGCTATTATCAAAACAAAACAAAATCAAAAAAATAAGATTTGGTTGGAAAGTGGAGAAATTAGGACCTTCGTACATTACTGATGACACAACCACTATGAAAATATTGTGGCAGATCCTCAAAAAGTTAAGCATAGACTTGCCTTATGATCTACCAATAAACTCCTAGTTATATATTTAAAGAATTGAAAACAGATGTTAAAACATGTACACAGATGTTCATAGAAGCACTCTGCCAGTTGCTAGAGTAGAAATAGCCAATCATTCTATCAACTTATAAATGAGTAAATTAAGTGTGGTAAATCCATCCAATCGAATATTATTCAGCCATAAAAAGGTACTGACACATGCTGGATGAAGCTCGAAAATATTTTCCTAAGTGAAACCAGGCAGACACAAAAGGTTATATGTTGTATAATTTAATTTATACGTAATGCCCAGAGTAGGAAAATTAATAGAGACAAAGTAGATTATTGTTTTATGGGATTTGAAGAAAGGGAAGAATGCTGAGTACCCTCTTATGGGCATGGGGTTACTACTCAGGATGATAAAAAAGTTCTACAACTAAATAGTGGTAACACTGTGAATATGCTAATGCCAGTAAATTTTGAACTTCTAAATGATAGTGTTTACATTATATGTGTTTTACCACAATAATAAATGACTCTCAAATGTTTGTAAACCTTATAGATATCTGATAATAAAAATATCTTTTATAAACAAATGAGCTCAAGTTTGCTAAGAGAATGATATTTTTCAAACAGAGCCTTTGGGAGTAGGGAAACTCCTAGAAGAGAAAATGTACGCTACAAAGGATAGCAGTGCTATATTCTGGTCCAAGTTCTACTGTCACATAGCAGGGAGCAAGTCTTGTAAATTCTTGGGCCAGTTTAAAGGTTATTGTTGTTGCCCTTGTTGTTGCCCATTTTTTTGACATGGACCATTCTTACTGGTGTAAAATGGTATCTCATTGTGGTTTTGATTTGCATTTCCCTGATTATAAGTGATATTGAGCATTTTTTTTATCCTCTATTTCTGGGTAGGAGAGTCTTTCAGTTATATTTCAAACAATTTCAGGCCTTACATAGTTTCATTCACCTTGGCATTTGACCCAACCAAAAGACCATTTCAAATAGAATGTTCTACCACCAGAGAGGCTGGCACAGAGTGTTGAGGGTGCATTCTTTGGGATAGTCTGTAATGTTGAAAGCCACTCATGCTGATAGTGATAGGCCTCATGTTTTTCAGAACTGCAGGAAGAAGATTTCTTCCTAACTGTCCAATAACAGATATTTACTGTACATACTCAGGATCATGTGGGGTGCTGTACTAAAAGACTGAGCACCTGAATTCGTGGAGAATATGTTCTGGAGGGAGGAGATATCACTGCATAAGCATTTATTAAATAACAGTTGTGGGTAGGGCTATTAAAAAAGTCAGCACTGCCATGAGTGAGTACTTCAGGGTTAGAGATGATTGTTCTAAGGAAGTTATGGTTCACCTGCAATTTGAAGGATAACTTGGAACTATCTGAGAAAACTGGGAAGGTGCAGCTAACTTCCTGATGGAAAGAGAATGGTGAAGATGAAGATGAAGGGGGTGGGGGTGAGCTTGGAGACCAGGACTGAAAATATTCTCATTCTGGGATGTCATCCTGAGTTGTGGTCAATATCTCTCAATAAAAAGGTCAAGAGAAGTGTCTCCTTGAGGCCACAGTAGGCACTTCCACCAGCAAATGCTGCTTTCGTATCCCCACAAAACCACCGCCTGTGCTATATGCTATGAAGCTTATAGTAACCACAGAGCACCTCTGGAATTCATAATGCTCCCCAGAGTCAGCTGGAACCTGAGACCACCATTCTTCAGATTCCTTCACATCTCTACAGCATCTCAGCACACGTGGTTCGGGAGAATGACTTCCAGTTTTCTTTTTATGATTTACATTTTCATTTTTTAGATTGATTGCATATGTATGTATATTTTACATCATTATATACCCCGAGGTTCTCCCATCACCTTGTTACCTGTGAACCATCATTTAATCTCTTGTGCCTACCCATCCTTTCCCTAGTTTTACCTCCCCCCTTGCTCTACGCTTCAGTTCTGCTGAGAATTTGTTAACATTTTACTTGTCTTTTTGTTTGTTTTCCCTGTATCTTGCATACAGGTGAGATCATCCAGTATTTCTCTTTTTCTTTCTGGTTTATTTCTGCTAGCATGATTCCTTCTTGCTCCATCCATGTTATTACAAATGCATCAAATTTGTCTTTTTTGATTGCTGAATAATATTTCCTTTTGTAAATATGCCACACATTTCTGATCCATTTTGCTGTTTTGGGGCATTTGGATTGTTTCCATTCCTGGCTATTGTAAATAGTGCTGCAATAAATATCCAAGTACAAGTGTCCTTTTGAGTTAGTGTTTTTGTATCCTTTGGGTAGATTTCCACAAGTTGAATTTCTGGATCAAATGGTAGTTCCATTTTCAGTAGTGTGAGGTTGCTCCACACAGGTTTCCATAGTGGCAGGACCAGTTTGTATTCCTACCAGCAGTGTAAGAGTGTTCCTTTCTCTCTATACCCATGCCAGTACTTTTTGTTGCCCTTTTTTTTTTTTTTTGATATGGAGCATTTTTACTGGTATAAGGTGGTTTATCGTTGTGGTTTTGGTTTGCATGTCCCTAATTATAAGTGATGTTGAGCATTTTTATATGCCTGTTGGCCATGTGTATTTGCTCTTTGGAGAAGTGTCTTTTAAGCTATTCTTCCCACTTTTTGACTGGGGTTTTCACTTCGCTTCTGTTAAGTTGTGTGAGTTCTTTGTGGATCTTTGATATCAGACCCTGTCAGTTGACTGGAATGCAAAACTTTTTTCCCATTCACTTGGGTGTCTCTTTGTTTTGGTTATTGTCTCTTTTGCTGTGCAGAAGCTTTTGTAGCTGCATATGGTCCCAGCTGTTTATGTTTTCCTTCATTTTTTTTGCTTGTATAGATGTGTCTTGGAAGATGTTTTTGCAATGTAGGCTGTAGAGTGTTTTGCTTATGTTTTCTTTTATATGTATTTTATGGTTTCAGGTCTTATGTCCAAGTCTTTTATCCATTTTGAGTTGCTTTTTGTGTATGATGGGAGGGAGTCATCCAAATGTATTCTTTTGCATGTAACAGTCCAGTTTTCCCAGCACTATTTATTGAAGAGACTATCCTTATTCCAATGTATGTTTTTTGCCCCTTTGGCATAGATTAGTTTATTATATATGTGTGGCTTTATTTCTGAACTTTCAATTCTGTTTTGTTGGTCGGTGTGTCTGTTTTATCCCAATACCATGCTGTCTTAATTATTATGGTGTTGTGGTATAATTTAAAGTCTGGGATGACTCCCAGTTTTCTGTGTCAATAGTGAAAGAGGGTTTCTCTTTTTGGTCTTTCAGTTTGGGGCCCTTCAAACAAGTTAATAGGCTTTGAACCTGGTAAAGCTGTCAGATTTTACCAAAGCTGTAACAGACATTATACTTGGCAGAAATATTACACATTTATGGGGAATGAGCTTGATGCTGTGCATTTTAATGGAGCCCAAAGTGAACAAAGTTCACACCTGCTGGCATGTTCTGTATTCCAAAGAACCTGCCCTGCATAGAGTCCCTGTGATTGGAGGACCCAGAGTTGAAATTGGGGTGCATGTGAAGCTCCTGGCTGACCTTCTTGCACTACACCTATGGGAGAGTGGGGTGCAGGCATAGCCTTCATAGGACCATCCCAATAAGGAAAGGACTTTATCAGTAAGTCCCAACTAAGGTGTTCCCTCAGTCCAAACTTAATTAAGTTTAGAAATATATATGCCATCTTTTGTTTGTAACCTTAAATCTGTTCTATCAAGCTTATGTTTCTTTTTCTTTGTTCTCAGGAGAGTAGATCTGGAGAAACCAACAGCTGTGTGGAAGAAATAATTCGGGTAAGGATATTCTCTTATAAATCTTCTCACCTGGGTAGACATAGACTCTTCTTTCGATAGAGAAAGGAGATATGCAGCTACCTTATCATTATCAAAGGTAGCCCACCTATGTTCATTGTTTGATGTTTACCTTTCCTGATGTAATCACGTAAATTGTCTAAGTGATACTTCACAAAATAGCATTTCTTTGAGAAGTCTGAAGCTGCACCTCCATCTGGTGCTTTTTCATTAAAGTGATCAGCTGGATGACAGAAGCACAGAGTTGAGATGAAAAACATGGTGGTGCTCACATTCGGATACCCCCATTTATCACCCTGCTATTTAAACACATTCTTTAATTGTCTGTACTTTCGAGGCAGGCAGGGGTTGCCTTGTTATTTTTCTTCTAAACTTAATTAAAATCAGAAGCACTCTGACAAGGAGGTAATGCTCAGCATCTGAAATTTATTCCTATATTGTTTTGCATGTTATTATTTTGCCTGTTGCTCTCTGTAAGCCTGTGGTTTTCATCAACATCATCTCCAGTGAATTCCTACCGTGAGCCTTTTTCACACCCAGATTCACTTAGTTTAGGCTGTTTCTTCATGTTAATGTTTCCGGATTATTTGAACTTAGAATCAGAATGTCGTCTTCAACCCATACCTTTTCTTCACTCAAATTTTCTTAGGGAAAGTAATCTAATAATTTACAGTTCTCTGAAAGCTGGTATCACATTGGGCAAAACACCAATGTAAATTAGGCTAGATGGTATGACAATCCCCTCTAAAGAAAAAAAGAATTATTTTATTATGCATTTACGTTTTGGATAACCTACACACTTTATCTTGAATTGCTAGTAAATTACAGTAATGTAGTTACTTGGTTTAAAGTTTTGTATTAGTATCAAATTATTTTCAAAGGCAGGACTTCTTTTTTTTAATCTTTCTGGATATCTCATTAATATATCACTTTACCCTCAAGTTGACCAAAGTAATTAATTAAGTTTGATTTATTGAATTCATGATTTTTCTCTCCTGCAGAGATTTATATACAAAACATTTGTCAAAATGGGTAGCTTCATGTCTGCATTTCAGTTTATGTTTAAAATATATATATTGTATTATATATGTATATTATCTCTATGTGGGACTTGCAAACTAGACAATAGATAGTGTAAGATGCTGATATGCTTTTCCTAAGTTTTTCTTTCATGTTTAGGGTCCAAATATCAATGTTCAAACCATCTCCCTTTCATAAGTTAGGGTATTTCTGCATTATTTTCATGTTCTTACTGGTTGAGAAGACCCTCATACCACCTGGTCCCTTGCCTATATTCTCACCATATTGACCCTTAAAACATTACTGTAGTGGTACTTCCATTGTCATAACTGCCTGGGACAGAACATGGAAAGAAATGGAAACCCTGTGCCCATCAGGAAACTGATTTATATGCAAATGCAAGGTTAGGCGTAGTGGAAATGATGACTTCACTAGAAGACAACTGGGTTCTTGCCGAGTTCCAGTCTTCCTGGAGCACATGAGAGATGGTACAGGATGTGAACTGGCATAGATTCAGATGAAATAGAGGTAATAGTAGTGCTGGTCATGTCCAGGTGAGCCTTTTTCTCTTTCCCTAGCTGTCAACTAAGGTATTTTAGCTATAGTTGGTATTTGGGATACTCCCAGAGAATGGTATCATGTTTGCAATTTTGCCTGGAATGTTTTTCTGTCTGTCCCCTGCCTCACTCAGACCAGTCTGAGTGAGGATTATCCTCTAGGATTGTCCTCTCCTCTTATGCGAAGCACGTCTTCTCCAGAGACAAGCACAAGGCTTCTTCTCAGTTACAGCATGTTGTATTTGTTGCATATCTGTCATACATCAGTATTCTTCACACACTGGCCCCAATGTCTGGAACTGGAATTTATGAATTTGTTACAGGAATGAATGAGTTAGTGGATGAGTGAGTGAAAACCTCTCTAAAGGAGCATGCTGAGCATCTATGTGATGGTTCACAAATTCCATTTGTTGTGAATCTTGAACATGATGCATTGGCTTTTTAGAACTGGGTTCCCATAGTCTTTATGGAGTCAAATTCTGCTTACTAGTTTCCGTTCCCTTGAATCACTTGGTATAAACCTGATGTGGTGAAGGTTGCCAGAGGTTCTTGTTATTTGCAACTGTCATGTTTAAGTGGTGGCTCACTCTTGTAGAAAACAGCAAGATCATGAAAAACTGCCTTAAAATGAATAGAAATCACCCAGTGGATCAGACAATAAAAGTCATTGGGGACCTTAGTGAGTGATGTTTTTATGGAGTAGAACACAGAATCCACATTAGAAAAACTAAGAAAATGGAGTCAGTGTGTTTAGAGAAATTTTCCTGTGACAAAAGACCAATTTCCATTCTAGTCCCTTTTCACTTGTAATACTTCCAATAAATTACCAAATGGTGAAGAACTAACATTTACAAAATATTTCTAATAGATGAGATACTATTCTGAGTTTCTTACACGTGTTACACAGCATAACAGCTGCCCTGTGAGGCAGGCGCTGTTACAGTCTCATCTTACAAAGAAGCTGATATGAGAGATGAAGCCCATCTTGCCAAGGTCACATAGCTAGTCAGTGGTTGAACTGGGCTTTGAACAAACATCATCTGGCACCAACAGTCCCCCTCTCACTCTTAAATACTATTCTGTTCTATTAAAAAAATCCTCCTGGCTCATTAATGAAGCCACTGAGGCTTTTTGTTGTCAGAGGGAGGTTTCCCGTTGCCACGTTTATGAGTCAGAAGTGCCAGATCATGCATTGGTGCATTCAGGCTCACAGAGATTTTATCACCAATGTCATCAACCTCATCTTTAAGCTACTTTTTCCTCTTTCCCTTCTTATTTTTGCTGAAGAGGCTCTTTTCAAGTCATTTGAATATTACATTATGTTCTAAAGTGTAATTATTTTTTACTCTTACTCAGAGAATTTTGATCCTGGGACCTGATAAATCTGTGTAATGTTGCGAAATTCACTTAACCAAGGGAGAAATTATAACTGAGTTCTATGAGTATGGGCAATAAGGGCTAGAAGCCTTCTTGGCTGACATATGTTTATAACAGACAGTTTTCTAAGTTATACTATATTTCATCCTTAAAGGCTGCAGTACTGTAATACTTTGGTGCTTCTCATAGCGTTGTCCATTAACATGGAATGGCGTTAACATTTGTTCAGCAAATAAAATCCGTTTACAACTTAATGGAGTTGTGCGCGGGGCTGGAATGGAGAATGCATACATTTTATGCAAGACAGTTTTAGTTGACAGTTGTTGAGGGACACCACTTCTAACATCGTGAACCTCTGTAGTGAGAGACCAGTGTTTAAGATTATGGTTTGAACCTAAGGGATGAATTTAGAGACAATTTTAGTGCCACATGAGAACACATTACCTTCTTGGCTTTCCTTTTTAGTCACTAATTTAATTCCACTTCCCTATGAAATATTCATAGTGAATATTTACATAAAGTTGCATTTCTGTTTCTACAAAGGAAATAACTTAATAGAGTTGTGCGGGGCTGGAATGGAGATATACTTGCTTAAATTCTGGAGACCCAAACCAGTTCCTGACTCTCTAATTGAACATACTTTCAGGAAATAAGTTTCCTGACTCTCTAATTGAACATCCTTTCAGGAAATAAAGGAAATCCCTGTTACTTGGTTTTCAAGGAACTAAGTATCCTCTTGGATGAGATGTCCAATGTGAGCACTGGGGTATCTGTGAGTGGGGGTTGAGTGTACCCTTATGTGAAATTCTCATCATCTGATATTCTCACATCATCAGACCATGAATGCTGAGCAAAGAGAAACCTTGTGCTTAAATATCTACATGCTGCTTAGTCCAGATGAAAATATATTAACCTTTCTACAGGAAGAACAGAGAACAAAGAGAGAACTTGTTTAAGTGACCTGATTGGGTCATTTGTAGATATGGGCATGGGTCTTATCCCCCCTCCTACAGACAAAAGAGGCTTTTTCTAGCTCATGCTGTTTCTTTTATAAATTATCTCATGTGTTTCAAACAGTAAAGATTTTATTAGTGACAAAATGAAACCCACATATGGCACAATCAATCTAGGTATAAATGTAGCAGAGTGTCATTAATATACCCTTCTTGCTTGTTTTAAGAAAATAAATTCACCAAACAAAACCCAGAAGTCTCACTCAAGATAAATTGGTTTTGCTTGGTAGTGTTTTGTTTTGATTTCTCTTTTTATATTTGACTATCTGAGTGGATTGAAACAAAGTACCACAACTTATATCATATTTTACATATGTAGATGCATTTCTGATCGATATCATCATATCCTTTTGGCTGAAAGTAAAACCCCACTTTAAGTGCCCAATTTCTGTGTCAAGGGTGACCTAGTGTCCTTGAGAGTCTCCACTGACCTCCTCCTATGTTTTGGGGCCACCTGTGTGCACACTACAGATTGTGCAATGACTTCAGAGGTATTGGATTTCTATAGAGATGGAACAGGAGACCACTATAATTCAGAGTCTTTTCTAAGCCCAGAAGCTATAAAGTAATGGTCAAAAGAACCCCAAAGGTCTGGAAGCTCCTGCTGGGAATAACTAGCTTTGCCTTTCTGTTTACCTGTCTCATTCTGATGCCTATCTTTGGAAATCACAAAACCCTTTACAGAAGCCTGGGGGTAGAGACCAAGGGAATGTTAACAGCATGACTGTCTAAAAGTCTGTGAGAATATACTTTCTGCGCTAAAAGTAAAAGGTGAGTTCTGATCTCTCAGTGACTAGCTTTTCGTGAGTGTTGAACAGTATTTTATCTGGGAGAAAGATACACAAGTAAGAGTGTTAACAAAAGCTGGATGCCACGAGATATCATGGAAGCAAATGGTGCTACCTGCCTCTTGCTACCCCTGGTCTGATAAAAACTAGGAGAGGTGCAAGGAAAGTATGTCTACAGCCAGATGACAGGATGGACTGGGTTCCTGGCCATAAGGAAACAGCTTTGGTTTCTCATGAAGATACTTGGAAAACATCAGTATTGCATTCAAGAACCAAGACATTAAACATACTTAATTTTTTAAGGTTTCTATTATTCTGGCTTTGCAAGGCACATCAGCAGAAAAAAGAAATGGGATCTTAATGTAACTCAAATGAAGCAAATTAACTCAAAGCCTTAGAACACCTTCCAGACACACAGGAGGGACCCAGCAAATGAGTCCCAGTGAGAAGAGTTATTGAAAGAACGCAGAGGAGAAAACAAAGATGTGCTTCTTTCAATGCCAGTCCTCCTTTAAAAGGTCGCTTGCAGAGGCCAACTGTAGCAACACAAGAGCAGTAAGGTGGGTTAGAGGCAGACAATGTCACCTTACTACACAGAGCATTTGTGGCCCAGTGGGCTACACAATGCCATCTGTATATCCACCAAGTTTTCACAGCCTCTCCATTTTCCTTCCTTATATTCAACAAATGTTAATTTTCAAACAAATAAGCACTTAAATTTGTATCATGTACATCAAAAAGTGCAAATTATCGTCTTTCTCCATAAGGAGGGTTACCACTATAGTGTTGTTTTGTTCTACTATATAGAATTGGGAAATATTAATATGGGTAAAATTGTAATATCTGATGATACTTTCCAATGTCTAAATCCCCCACAGACATATTTCTTTTTAATCTGGGTTTCTCTTAAGTGCTGTTCTCCAACAGTGAAATGCTATTGTTTAACACCAGCCAACTAACTTGTTTTATGTCCTATTAAATTTATTTAATCGAGCCAATGGAGTTTTATTTTTTTCTTTCTTGTTTTTATGCTTAGGTATAATGTAAACATATGGGTTCAGCATACTTTGACAAATTTACCGAAGATCAGAATTGAAAATTATGTATGGAATTATATATTATTATAAATTTTTGTAAGTTATTTAATTCTTTTAAGTTATTTAGTAAAAAATATTTTAGAGTGCTGTTTAAGCACAAAAGCATGAAATATTTGCCACAGTGATATAGCCAATTAAACTATGAAGGCAAAAGAGATTCTACTTATTTGCAAAAGTATTTGTAGAATCTGTGTGTGTGTATATGCAAAACATTTGAGTCAGAAAATTTCTAGCATAAAGGTACCCTGTGATCTTGTTTATCTCAACACTGTATTTTTTTAGTTCTCCCTCTAACCTAGAAATTCTACCAGCAGCTGTGATACTTGCAAACATACTCTCAAATACAAATCTCCAAAGACCTCTCGATACCATTACTGCCCCATAGATTCTGTAAGGACACTGCTGTCTTCCCAGAAAGCTTGCCATTCCCAGCCTGTAGCTGCCACAGCCACACAAGAGGTATTGCCCTCCTCTTAGAAGGGTCCCTCTGTTGGTTAATTACCCCCCAATCCCTATTAACAGAGCACCATCATGCTTCATTCATTTGTTCACTCTCAGAGTCTCCATCAATGAGTCCCTTCAGGACCTCCTGGTTGGAGTGGTGAAACTCCCCTCTAGCAGCCAGCCCTGGACTGGATCATGGACCCTTCAGGCAGCAACCAGAAGTGACCTTTGATGTTCTGTGGACACCCACTTTCCTGGAAGTTCCTGGGTTGTGCACCCTCCCATAAAGGCTGCCTCATTACTGTTCCCGCTTCAGTAGCAGTCACCAGGCACTGCTGGCTTAGGTGTCTGCCATCCATTTTACCATTGCCTAGTGTTTCTCATCCTTTCTTTCTTTTTTTTTTTTAATAATTTCTTTATATATAAATTTCACATCTTTGTGATCTCTGGGGTTCACCTCCCCCTCCTTGACCGTTCCCACCCTGTCCCACCCTGCCCCCAAGCTGTGTAATTTAATTTGGTTGTTGGCTTGTTTTGACTTTTCTTCATGACTTTTTGTTTCTCTTTCCCATGTCCCATATAGTAGTGAAACCATTTGGTTTCTGTCTTTTTCTTTTTGACTTGTTTCTACTAATACAAATTCTTCTAAGCCCATCCATGTTATCTTAAAATCGGCCAATGTGTCATTTTTAATTGATGAGTAATATTCCATTGTGTGTGTATATATATATATATATATATATATACCACATTTCTTAATTATTAGCCCCCTCAGGAAACTTTTCAGATACTGTTTTCCTCATCATTCCCTCATGAAATTCAAATACCACAGATCTACTGCTTACCTGTTAATCTGTAGTCATATATAGATTTTTTCACCCCCAAGTACAACATGACACCTGTTAAAAATGCTGGCTACATCAAACCATCCCCCCTTGCAACACACCTCTGACACCAGCATGTCCTTCCTCCCTCAGCAGGAGTGTCCCCCTCTCTGTTACTTAGTAGATAGGTGCTATACAGTAGGGCCCTCTTTCAGTCAATGTGTTGGGCTCTGTCTAGGCCCTGGAGGGACGTCAGTCTTGAACAGTCATCAGTTCACCTTCTTGGAGTTCATGTGTTTCAATCTCACCCAATTCTCAGTCACCCCTCCTTCCTGCTGTGTGCCATTTGCATTTTAGAAGAGTTATTTTAGACAAAATAAAAAAAACCTCTCTCGTTAATAATCCCTAAAAAAACTTAAAAACAGATTTAATTAAAATAACCTTCTAAGACAGCACTGGTGCCACTGGCTTTCCTTATCAAAGTTAGCAACCACCTGCCTACACTACCCCTTCCTCAATTACTCTTTGCTTTAAAATGTTACTTGTCTCTCAAATTTATTTATCTTCTTTAAAGTTCAACAGATCCTCGCCCTGTGTCCCTATAAATACCCCTTTCTTTTGTTAATAAAGTTATCTCATAGTTCATACCTCCATTTAACCCCAGCTGTGGCTGGGCAATCTTTTCTTGTAAATTCATTTCTCATACCTTGCATGGGGGCTAACATCTGGCGCCCAACGTGGAGCTTTTTCATCTTCATCTCTCTGCTACCTTGCCTTGCCTGTCCACTTTTATTTTTCCTTTCCGAGAGCCATTAAACTCCTTCTTGTAAATTCATTTCTCATACCTTACATAAGTGTTAACACCTTCCTTTTTTCCTAAATTTAAAGAAAAATTCCTCTGATTCTGTATTCCTACATAATTTATTATGCATAGAAATTATACCTAAAAATTATTATATATAAGAATTATTATAAGTATTACTAGACTAGGCAGTAAAGGTCTTTCTTATCCCCTGCTAGTAAGTTTCCATCTGTCTCCAGGGGACTAGCAAAATGACTGGCACATATCGATGTTTAATCAATACTGCATAGGAGAATGAAGAATAATGAATGGACAGCACTGACCTTAGCTCAATGTCTGTTCTTGCTCTCCACACAGTTGTCCTTACAATCTTGCAACAACAAAAACAAAGTTTGAGTTGCTGTCCCCGTAAAATGCCAATTCTCCATAGACTGCCATGATTTTGTGATACCTGGAAGCATTTTTTATAACATTTTTATAACATTTTTTATAGTTAACAAAAATGCAGGAAAAAATGAAAATCTACCTACTGACTTTTAAGGTTTAGAAGTGGAAAGGTGCCCATCAGCTCATGCTGATGCACACACCCCAGGAAAGCTCAGGCCTCCTTATCTGTCACTTGTATTCAGATTATCCTTCATGGGACTGAGTTTTTCATTTCGATATATAATGAGTGTAATGTACAAGTTAAAGAAATCAAGATAATAAATTTGCAGGGATAATTTGGTTAATTACCATGTTGTTGCTCATAGAATCAAGGGCTAGAAGTCAAAGTGATTTCCACTGTTAATATGCTCTGCGTAAAGCAGTTCTCGGAACAATTAAGCCACATCTATTCAAAGTGATCAACTTAAGACATTCATTTTTAAATTGTATTTATTATCATGAAAACCACACACAGCACTCTCTGTTATTCAAACTGAAGACTGTGAAATTACACTGATTTGCTCTAAATTAACCAGTGTACACACACAGGGATATTTAAAATAATTCCTAAGGTAGAAAAGGATAATTTCAGCATTAAAGCAAAAATTAGAATATCTATCTAGATATTAATTATATATTTTAAAGAACACAAAATTACCTGTAGTTCTTACGTCCATAATTATTTAGATCATTACTACCTAAAACAACTTTAAAGCCTAATTTTTCTTTTGTTATTTCATTTATGTGTTGTTTTATGAGTTCTAACAAGTTTTTCAGTTCTAACAAGTTCTAACAAGACATTTTTTTTAAACTAGTTCTCGCTATTTTTGTCTGTGGAACCACAGGCTCACATTGCCCAGGGTACCACAAACTCAAACGATCCCCAGCCTCAGCTTTCCAGGTAGCTGGGATTACAGGCGTGCGCCACTATTGGGGGGGGGGGCTAATTGGGGGAGAACTAGGTCTCGCTATGTTACCCTGGGCAGAACTCAAACCATGATCCCCAGTCCCAGCTGCAACTCCATAAGCTCTCACTTACAGGCACGTGCCACTGTGCCCAGCTCCATGACTATGTTATTTAGCCTTCAAAATTAATAGTTTTTGTATATACTTGCGTTTCGTTCCATTCCTAGGAACTGCAATAGTTCTGGGGAAATACTGTGTTTGATACTGCTGCTCAGCACCCCCACTTTTGGGAGACCATGCCTCTATTATGTTCTGTTCTTCTAAACACCATTTTGTTCTGATAAGAAGTCAAGAAAGATACACCTCTTCCTGTGTCTCCAGATTATAGGTTTGAAAATAATTGTCAGATGCTAGCATAGCTGATTTATTTTGTTGTAGCTTCCTTCTTCTCCTGCCTCATGAGAAAGGGATGCCCATTTTTCTAGACATATATCTTTCTCTTTTACTGAAGTTCTTAGAAAGCTATAGAAGTTGCAATGTATGAACAATGAACTGCCATCCCTACCATGCCCATCCTTCCCCTTACCTACTCTAAACTCCCCTTCCCTTGCTTTCTCCTTTAGATCTCCCATCAGTTTGTTCCTTTTAACATTTTCTTGTCCCTTTTTCTTTGCTTGTTTTCCCTATATGCTACATATAGGTGAGCTCAGCCAACATTTTTCTTTTTTCTTTCTGGCTTATTTCCACTAGCACGATTTCTTCTAAGTTCATGCATGTTGTAACAAATGCATCAAATACATCTTTTTGATAACTAAATATTGTTCCATTGTGCAAATATACCACAAATTTCTGATCCATTCATCTGTTTTGGGCCATTTAGGTTGCTTCCATACTCTGGCTATTGTAAATAGTGCTGCAGTAAGACATCCAAATACAGATGTTTTTTGAGTTAGTGTTATGGTGTCCTTTGGGTAGATTCCCAGAAGTGGAATCACTAAGTCATATGGTAGCTCCATTTCAGTAGTTTGGGGTCCTCCACACAGCTTTCCATAGTGGCTGGACCAGTTTGCTTTCCCACCAGCAATGTAAAAGTGTTCCTTTTTCTCCACATTACACCAACACTTGTTGTTGACCTTTTTTTTTTTGATATGAACTATTCTTACTAGTGTAAGGTGGTATCTCATTGTGGTTTTGATTTGTATTTCCCTGATTATAATGATATTGAGCATAAAAAATTATTTTTCTAAGAACATTTCTAGATTTCTGAAACCTGATTAAGAATCTTAAGAATGGTATACTTATTATTGACTTATCTAATAATATAAAACTTGATTCCTCAACTACTTGTAAATATCTTTTAAATAGCCTCAAGTATAAATTTATTTCTGCATATATAGTACATAATTTTTAAAGGACTCACTCTGAGATTCTTAATTGAACATTATCAAATTTAACATTATCAAATTACTACATGTCTGCATTTATTTGATGAATCATTTAGCCTTCCCTTCTCTGGCAATAATTGAGACTTAATGGTATTTTGGGTCAGTTTTCAGATATACTTTTCACTCCTGTTTAACAATTGATATCAGTAGAAAAGTTGTGAGGGGATGCATAGGAAAAGATAGTCATTTTATGATAGAGCCTTTAAAGTTAGCTAAAAATGTTAGGAACTGCTTCTTAAGAAATAGACAATCTTCCAAAGCCTATCCAGACTGCCTCTCTGGAAACCAAATTATAGATTAAGACCCTGTTGAGTCAAAGTCTCAAATTCAAATATGAAAGCCATTTGAATATTCTTGCTGATTACTGGAGAAAACAAAAGAAAGAAAATCAGTCACAAGCCAGAAGATATTGCACAGAAAAATGAGGGGTAACAGGTTCCCTCTATCCAGTAAGTCAACCTCTCCTCTCATGTGGTCTACAAACTAAGTATTTATCATTCTGACATTTTCTATGTTTTTTTCCTTGTTTCTCCCTGAAGTCTTTTAGTAGCCCCCTTTCACCCCAATTGCAGAGTCTCTGGCAAAGGCAAGAAATGAACATGGAGTTCTCTTGGAGGTTCACTGGTTGTCATTATGTGAAATGAGGAGCCCACTGTGATATAAATAAAGATTTCAGAGCAAAAACCTCACAAGTTTTAAGCCATATAGATGGTGGAGGAGGAGGGGTTGAGGCTGCTGGAGTCATCAGGAAGATCAACAGCAGCCCTTGGATAGTTGAAATGATTAATCACTTCAGCACAAAGGAACACAAAAGGAGATTTGTTAAGAATAAGCAGGGGACAGAGTGCTAGCTCCAGGGGTGACATGCTTGTCTGCTTAATAATGTATTTTTAAAGTGTATGCCACATCAAAAGCAAAGCACATGCAAATGGAGGAAAAGAAAAAGAAAAAGTAGTAGGCTAAATATTTGGTGAATGACAACAAATGTTTAGGAAATCAGACCAGCAATAATTTTGGCTTCAGTGTTTTGAAAATACATTCCTTCACCCCATCCTGTCCTCTACTCCCAACATCTCTGTAGCACTGGGGAAAATCACAGTCCCTTCAGGATGTGTGGAGCACCTTTTGTCACTAACAGTGATAGAGGGGATCAAATCAATGCTGCCTGATAGCCTCCCCTTCTCTGAGGTTCAGTTATCTGAATACCTTCTTGGACAAAGAGCACACTCCATAAATTGAAACCACAGAGCAGTAATGACAGCAGCATTGCTTCACAAGTATTATCTACTGTCATATTCCCAGCAACTCTCTAACTAATCCCCTTCTTAAAGAGTAGGACACTGAGATGTAGAGAGGTTGAAACACAGCAATCCAGAGACATAGTTCATTGGACATCAGGTCTTCCTGGCACTAGAATCCAAATGTGTAAGCACTATACAGACCAATTATTTCAAAATCTGCATATTTTCATAATGGAAAACTTTAGCCCTGGTGGTACCAGTAATACCACACAAACAAAGCAAGGAATGTTTGGAGGTGAGGCTGATTTACCCCACCCTTTTCAGTCCTTCTCCAGAGCCTTCAACTGAAAAAATTTCTTGTGGTGATTCAAGACTTGTGTTTATAGCATCTCTTTCTCACAGCTGTAAGGAAATGAAGGCATGTGCCATGGTTGCATTTGTTTCTTCACTGGTGAGAAGCTGCAGAAGGTTTACAAGGAGTTGTGATGAGAATGGAAAGTGGATGCATGCTAGGTGGCACAAGAGGTGCACAGACTTGAGCTGAGTGCAGTGTTCACCTGTTCCTAGTTACTGAGTAATGCATCCTGCAACCCTAGATTCTTTCACATTGGCCTGATTTCTGCTACCTTCATTGGACCTCTGTGTTGTCTGACACTTCCTGGTGGAGGCCTCTTGCCCATACGACCACTAGCACTCAGCACTGTTCTCCCCACCAGGAGAGGGGTGGGTAAACACGGAGTTAGAGACACCAAGAGTTCCAGGTGGCAGCAGCTTTAGCATCCACAACCACATGGGTGTGAATTTCACCAAAGCTGAAAGTTTCTGTCAGATATTCCTACCTTCAACTCACTGAGTGCTGGTGTAGATTTGAGCCAATATATTTTGAGATAGTGCAACTTTTGTAGTGAAAAACAGCTATTGTTCTCCCAACGACTAGCGAAGGGTGCAAAGTCTACTGCTGCATGACTCTGTGAATATGCTCATCGTGGTGAGTCAACATGTTTAACAAAAATGTTTTCATTCATCAAATGTCATTCTGGAGGTAAACCAAATTTGTAAATCTGTGATTGAAATAAACATTTTATTTTGGAACTGATGATTTTTAGATGCTCTTTATCTTGCTAGTATAGTGAAGTATTTTAAAATTTATTAGAGATGAGGTTCATTTCAAGAAAACTCAATCTGCAAAATCTGTTGTAGACTGTGAGATCATCTTTACAGCCAAGAAACAATTGCTTTCCTAAAGGATTCCTGGCTACAGGAGAAGATTAATTAGTCCTACTTAATGTACTACTTAAAAATGGCAAATTTCTCTGAAGAATCTAGACATCTGCTTACAAATTTCCTTAAAATTTAGCATTAATGGAAAAACAAGTGTTAGAAATCACTTTGCATTTAATTAAAAACAGCAAAATATAGAGACAAAGTTTCTTTGAAATAAAATGAAAGTCAAAATTAAGATTTTTCTGTTTTTTACAACTTCTCAGGTGCATGCAGTAAGAAGCTGCAAAGGGAATAAATAAATGCAGACAGACTACACCCCCTGGTGGAACATTTGTTTGATAGTTGGTTGATAGCTTTTTATCTCCTTAAGAACAGTTAAAGAGCTTATTTAAATTTCTTTGCCTTCTTAGTTGATTGTAAAACTATGCTTATTTATTTATCAACTTGTGCCTTTAAGTTGTTTTTACAAGTGTGTGGTTATACTAAGTATGCCTAATTATGAATCAGATTACCCAGGCAAAGTAATTTGTATAATATGTGTTCTAGTCTACTCTGTTTCTACAGATTCCTTTTGAGAGCTCACAAAGATAAATAATCATGCCTAACTTCTATCTCATAGCAGTGTTTTCACATTGGAATAAACATGGTTGCTTGCTTAGAACAGCTGCCTTACTTATTGGCAAATGACATAGGGCCCTCCTACTTAAACATGTCTTTCTACATAGGACTTTTTACATAAAAGACCCATCAAATTGAGGAAATCATTTCTATCTACTTGAACTTGAAAGGACAATGAAGTAAAATACAGAAGTCATCAAGGAGTAAAATTCAGCCAATCCCCAGCCCTCACACAGACCCTTAAAAGAGGATGCAAGAAGAGAAATAGGTCGGCATTACTATGCCATGTGTGAAGGATTACTTCTTTTCAATATTATATTTTTCACTGAAGTACAGATTTCAGTTACAATGAGATTGCCTATGTTTCTGTATCCTTTTGTAGCATCCAGCAATAGTTTTAGTATTTGAATAATTTATTGAAAATCTAACTATGAAAATACTTGACTTATTTAATATTTAGAGACATGCATTTTCATGATGGGACATATTACTTTTTAAGTTATATTTAGTACCTTGAATTATTACCATAAATTAGCCAAAATTTCTCAGGTCTAGAAATGAGTAAGAGATAGAAATTTTACATATAAGAAATCCATGTCTTCACAAGATATGGATTTTATAAATCTAAATTTATAAACTTTGCTTTTTACCTCTGATAGGAATCAACTCTTGAGTGAATTAGTAGTTTGTAATAATCCCCTGAGATTACTTGAAAATGAAGAATTGGACATGCATAATCAGCATAATAGATAGTAAGCTTTAAACCTGATTTTCTCTTCTGTGATAGCAGAAAAATATGCTTGGCCCAGGTTGGTTGTGTAACGCAAGGGAGATTAAGGATTGCACACAATTTGGTAAAGTGCTGTTAAAAGCATCCGTGTTTCAGCTCAGAGCTACAGGAGATAGACAGCTGGAAGGAGCATCTCAACCACTCATAACAGCAAAGAAGTTGAGGAAATAGCACATTAACTGCTTTTATTAAACCTGCAAAAGAACTGAAGTCACAGGGCACTTTACCTGAAATATAAAGAGAGATGGGATTCACCTTCAAGAAGAAATGGGACCTGAACATTGGCTTATACAGGGCACCACCCAAAAACCACACAAGCCAATAAGAAGACTAAGCTAGAAGCTTATAATGAATGCTAAGTGCCAGATGCAGGTCACAGCAGGGAGCTACAAACACTGGAGGTTTGCTCTTTAGAAGGCTTTTCCTCTACCAGGTGCTCATCAGAAATACCAGGGAACCTGCTGAGAAGACTTACCAGTGTATTGGCTAGAGATGGGGACTGGCAAACACCTCTGCTTCTCCAGACTCATCCCCTCCTCTCTCTTGCCTGTAGACTAGAACTTCATTTACAGGAATAAAGGAACAAAACTGTAGTCTGGGTCACTGGTAGCTCTACCTTCAACTGGGGAAGGGAATAACAGTCACCACCACTCAACTCAGACCCATAGTCCCTGTCATTCCTAAGGAACAGAGGCCTCAATCTTCAAGAGGAGACTAAGTGAATCTTTAGATTCTTGAGGAAATTCTACTGATCAGGGGGGAAAAGAACAAGAGAAAACCAAAGTTCTACTCTAAGGAGAGGCAGGGATATGTGCTACTTTACAACTGGAGGAAGGGCCATAATGCTTATGAATGCCACAGCACTCTCATTTTCACAGTGTCACCTGAAACCAGGTCATAATCAGTACATTAGACTTCCTTCCCCAGCTCTTCACTCACCACACTAAAGGGCATTGAATGAAAATAACAGTGAGATACACTTGAGAAATCTGTACAAAAAAAAGACCCAGGATCAAGTGGGGAAACTCATAAGCTGACAAGGAGCACACATTACATCCAGTACAACTCCTGACAAGAATAACACAATTCTCCACCCTAAACACTGAAGAGAAAGAAAGGCATTCTTATCCTCAAACATAGAACATCTTTATATCAGAATCTACATGTTTGGCTTTCAACAGAAACATAGGAGACATTTTAAAAGGCAAGAAGAAGCACAGTAATCAGAATCAGAAGCAGGCGTCTTACAGATATTAGAAGGATGGACTAAGGAATGAGTGGCCATTATTAAATGTTAATGGCTCTTAAGGAACAGTGGACAGCATGCAAGAACATATAGGCAATTTGCTAGGAAGACTGGAACTGTAACAGAGGCAGATAAAAAAACTTCACAAATGGAAAACAGAGATGAAGTATGCCTTTAATGGGAGCACCAGTAGACTGAACACAGTTGAGGAAAGAATTCAAAGAGTGTAAAGATAAGTTACTCAAACTGAAGAAACTGGGGGAGGGCGGCAGCAGTGGTGAGGGGAGTCTGAGCATCCAAGATGGGTAGATTTAATTAAATGGACATGGTTCATATTATCGGAATCCCAAAAGGAAAAAAAGAACTGGGCAGAAGAAATAATGTTCAAGAATTTTCCAGAGTTAGTGACAGACACCAAACTATGCATTCTAGAAGGAGATCTACACAAAGAATATAAAAATAAACAACCAAAACAGCATTGTATAAGATTTCAATAGGAACACTGAAGCCAGAAGCCAGGCCTGATGTTAGTTCTTTCATTTGCTCACTAAAATGCAACCATTATGTACTATTTAATGAATATAGAGTTTCAATTTGGAAAGTCGAGAACGTTTTTTATGGATAAGGATGGTGATGGTCACATAGCAAGATGAATGTACTTAATGGCACATAATGTGCATTTAACAGTTGTTGAAATGATACTTTTTATGTTTTGTATATCTTACCATAATAAAAAAAATGTAAATGTTAGGTCCAAGGAGTACAGGGTAGGATGCAGTCATAAAGGAACATTATTTTTGCTCATTGTTTCTTGAGACCCTTTTCTTGACTACTTCCCCTGTCTGGAATGAGATCTCAGTAGTTCCCATGGCTTTGCTAGACACTGTTAGATAAATTTAAAATCTATCACTCTTCGTGATGAAATAATCTTCTTGCAATAACTAAAATGGCCAGTCAAAGAGCATCATCAAAGCCCTGATGAATACCACTAAGAGATTCCTTCCCCCATTCAGACTTCCTTCTGCAAAGTCCTCTGAAGACAGAGGGGGATAATTGTTCTCTTTTTCACTGGCTTGCATTCTTCTTTTAAACTGGGGTTTTGGGTTCCCTTGGGGCTAGAGCTGGGATGTCAAAGAGTGATGTGGGGCAAAAAGTTATACTTCATGCTTAATATTGTACTTAGTGTACTTAGTACTTAGTGAGCTGGCCTTGGTTCTCTTGGTGAGTTGGTGAGTCTCTCCCTTAGAGAGAGAAAGAATATTCTTTTCCTTATTGACTTCTTTAATAGTTCCAAAAAAATTTTCCCCACTGTGAACATCTTACTGTAGCTCTTTTTAGTGAGGGTAACGTCTCTCTTTTGGACTTCCTTAAGACTCTTCTCTCCCTGTTCTTGCCCGCAAACCAGCTTCTGCATCTAAGGGTATGTTTTACTGTGTTGGTGGAATTGTTGTCGCTTCCATCATCGTCTTCTGTGTACATAGTAGTATGGAGATCATCCCATTCAGTAGTTGCTGTGCTGTTGACTTCCTCATGCTAATGTCAGGTATCCCTAAGCTCCCAGAAACAATTTTGTAAAGCCTTTTGAGGTGTTGGTGTTGATGGTGGGGCAAGTGGTGTATATGTGTATTTGAAAACTCTTTCAGTTAGATTAAAGATTGGAGTAGGGAAAATGTGACAGTATGACAACTTTTTCCAAAGAAACAGAAGATCTTAAAACTTTTGAGCCTCTCCATGGCAAGCTTTGCCTCCCTAGATATACCACTCTGATTATTTCACAACTATTGCTTGTTGCAAATTGAAAAGCAAAGGCAGAATGAGTTCTGGTTTCACATCACATTTAGTAGTACTCAAGTTTAGCATCAGGAGGTATATTTAGCTAGAAGGTGCACTTAATAAGCATCACCATTTTGTGCTGTGTTGCTATGGTGTCTACCATCAAGATTACAAAGAAAGAGCTATCCTGGGGAAACCTTGGGGAAGTTCTTCCTAGATTTTCCCTCCCCCACACTGACATGTTTGATAGAATTCGACAAGACTTGTCAAATTTTAGTGTATTTTTCTTTGATTTTCTATATTTTCGATCTTCCTAAGCCTTTTTTGTATTTTTTTCTGCTTTTTGTTTTTACAGTGAATTTGTTCTCAGACAAGTTCACTAACTTCATTGAAATCATGAACAACATTTGCATGAAGGTCATAGGGCTGAAGTTTTATTAAATAATCAAGTCCCAATCTGGTTTTGTAATTTCAGTAATACCAGCCAGACGACAAAATTAATCCTTATTAAGAGATAGTTCTCTCTTAATTTAGTGTTTCCTATCCTGTGTTTCCCAGTACTACTTAAAGAGCTATTTTTAAAAGATCATTTTAGCTTTTGAATAAAACTAGTACCACAGTCTCTTATACAAATAGTATCTTTGTTTAAAAAGAGAACATCACACAGTGTGATGGAGCTATAGTTGGACCTGGCACTGTCAGATCTGTAGCGTCTGGTGTAAGCAACTCTGCAGCCTCCTCTGCTGTCCCCCTCCAACCTCACACCACAGGTTGTCACTGTCACTGTATATACATTAGAACTGGTACCTAACGGTGTCCTTGAAAAACTTGTTTTCTGTATGTTACCACAAAGCATGAAAATGTTCACGAAGGGAAGCAGAGATTTTTAAAAAGCTGTCAGTATTTCTTGATTATCATTTTCTATGAGGTCAAACCCTTCACTTTGACACTTAATGAATAAAATGCCCACGTTGCAAGAAATGGGATAATGAATTGTAAAAAGACATAATCAGCAATGACTAAATAATTAAGGGAATTGAAATGCAGAGTCATTTGGGAATACATTAATAATAACATGATTTGTTCCATATGCTAAATAATTCTGTTTTTAGAAAATCAGTCATCACACATACTCCATGGCAAAAGGGAAAAAAATTAATGTTGACTAATAGGAACTGTAATTAGATGTTCTGCTTTTAAACAGCTGAATAAAAGATGAAATCATATAGAAAGTATATTTAGATACAAGTCAGAAAGTAAACTGATTATTATTCATAGCACTGTTAATAGGAACTGTAATTTATGCATCTAGTGGGAATTGTGGTAGGCAATTAAGAAAGGGAGTTACACTTGACTTCCTTTATGCATTTACATTTATGTATTTTCCTATATTAGTCCATATACTATATACCAAGAACTGTAATTTTTTCTTATCTTTCACCAAAATTAGCTGTCAGAGTCACATTTTGGTTTGTATACTGCAAATGTTTGGGAGTTACGGGGCCTGAAAGGTCTTTCTTAGGATACTGCAACAGGATAGATTTTGGTCAATGTGTCCCCTGAGCCTTTGTCAGTTATTGTCAGCAAGGAATTGGGACTAGTCAACTTCTGTTAGTGTTTCACCTCCAGAGGTTTCTTCAGAGGTTAGTGGGTGGAAAGCATTGATATCTTAGTTCTAAAGGTCACCGTGGGTATCCTCTAAATGGAGAGAATGGAGAAGGCCAAGAGATGCCACTCTGTACATGCCCGGTACATTCTAATTTGGCCTGCAGGAGGGACCACATCTCACTAATCACTCCTTTAGTTTTTTTTGTTTGTTTGTTTGTTTGTTTGTTTGTTTGTTTTTTAAGGTGAGAGATGGGAACAAATACGCTGTAATCTCCCTCCACTCTCTTAAAAAAAAAAAAAAAGGCTGTTGTGACACACAGACTAATTGAAATTGTAGTTAGAAGAACACATTTTGGATTCCCTATTAAAATGATATATCTTTTGAAGAATAAAGTGACTTGGAATGGCAAACAAAAGTGAATGATTTTAACCATACTCCTCAACTGTCCAGTTACCTGTTCGTGTACATAGTTGCCAATGTGCACACCAGGCTAACGCCATCCATCCCATGGCTTCATTCCTCATTGAATAGGAAGAAAATTGAAACAGAAAGCCAGTGATTCCTTTTGATTCAGGGTGTGAAGCGTGAGTATTGTGCTGCTCTTTGGTACCAGTGACTCTGCTTGTGTGAGCAGTTCCTTCTGACCTGTCACTCCATGAATGTATCCCTGCCCACATCATGGACCTGGATTAGCACCAAATTGATGGGAGAATCCAGTGCCTTCCCTCAACTGTGCCAGAGGCATACTTTTTGTTGCTAAGTTTCTGAACAACCTCATATCTATTTTTTCTTTTCAAAAAATATAAAAAAGCCCTTTTATGCTTGGGGAAGGGTTAACAATATAGGACATATTCCAAATCTAGCAATGCCTCATTACTGTGGGCAGTAGAAGAAGCACTGCGTTAGAATCTATTGTTTTTGTGGTATTAAGAAAAAATCCATCTGCGCCTCAATTTATTTATCTATAAATCAGGATAACAAAACTTTCCTTACCTGTTTTGCAAAGTAATTATGAGGATCTGGTAAGAAAGATATTTCCTTTACAAACTGCAAGTTTTGTTATAAATAGCAGGACTACTTTTGATTATAGGCAAATTTTTGAGTGTGTATTACCTTCCTTAGAATATAAATTTCTCAAGACAATACAGTCTTAAGTCCCTGGGCTGTAAGCATAGAACTCAAAAACTTTTCTATGCTATTACTCTTGATAGAAAAGTAATTATTCAAACATGGAACACACTCTGTGGTAGATAGAATAATTCCCCCATCCCAAAAGATACCCTAATCCAGAACTTTTTAGATTACATGGCTTGGGCCATTATGGTTGCAAATGAAATAAAGCTTGATAATCAACTGATCTTGAGATGCAGATATTTTCCAAATGGATTCAGTGTAATCACAAAAGTCTTATAAGGAAGAAAGAGGGGCAGAAAAGAGAGATGCAGAAAGATGTGAGTACAAGAAAGACATGTTTTGATGATGAAGAAAGGAACCAGAAGCCAAGAAATGGGGGAGCCTCAGAAGCTAGGAGGAGAGGAAACAGATTCTCCATTAGGGCTTCTAGAACAGAACAGTGTCTAGTCTGGACACCTTATTTTTAGCCCATTCTGGATTTTGAAGTTACCAAACTATAAGATCATGAATTTGTATTCTTTCGAACCACTAAGTTTGAGGTGATTTGCTATTGCAGGAATAGAAAACAACCCATACATACTGACAAAAGTAGGTAGGTGGAATTTTTCAGATACTAATACTAAAATACCCCAAAGCCAAGATTTCTTATGGCTGCAATCATCTGAAGGACTTACAGACCTAATGCTTCTACTTGTCCCTGGTTTGCCCAAGTATTTTGGCTAATCTTCTGATTTCCTACAGCTTTATTTCCTGACTTAAAATTCAAAGCAGTAAGTTTATTGGTTTGTGGTTTCCCATAAATTCTTGTTGACCGCCTATCAGTGTGTTATAGTTATTTCCTAGAGAAGGAAACAGGTGGAGGAAGGTGAAGGCAGTCGGGTAAAAGAAGAAACTTGTCTGGAGTTGCATAGCAACCTGAAGGATGCTCAGCTCTGTTGCAATAGTCTTCAACTGTATTCGCCTGCAGTTCCCACAAAACAGTATGTTCCACTTCAGATTAGCATCCAGTGATAATGGGTCTGTCTTCTGGCTCATCTCAAACTGTTTTATAGGCACCAATTTGATTCAGAAGATTCTGAGTGAAAAATCATTGGTCATTTGGCCTGTTAGGGAGAAACCCTGAAATTCAAGAATTTATAAAGTTGGTCTTATATATAGTTATTAAGCATTTTCTGTATTCCAACACAAGTGTTGGAGACAGCACTGTGAATAAGACAGATCCCTTATCCCAGTGATTTCATAAACCCAAGTGTTAGTTTGCCCATCAATGCCTATTGGATGTCTCCTGAATAAAGTGTTCTTATTAGCGGAAATAGTTTTTTTAAAACAAAATATATGGCCTTAAATTAAAGGATTAATGCTCTCCCATAGCACTGAATAAAAAAGGTCACAAAAAAAAATCTTGGAAGCACGCGCTATAACATAAGTGCATTTGTAGGGTACAGTGTGACAGGGGGTTGATTGGTTAAGTTTGTTTTTGTTTACTTGTTTCTTGTGAAGAAATGGGTTTCTTCTTTGGATCCTTGGATGCTAAATGGCTGCAATCCCAGAAAATCCCCACAGCTGCAAATCAGTAACAGCAACTGAGGCAAAGATGGGTGTAGACTTTGAAGACAGATCTTGTTTTGGATTTCAGCTTTACCACTTACTAACTCAGTGATTCTGGGTAAATTATCCTCACTGAGCCTATTTTCTGCATAAATTAAATGGACTTAGCATCACAGGAGGATGAAATGAGATGATATATGTAAAACTCAACCTGGAACACACCTGTTCCTCTTTTTACCCAGCTGAATTAAGAGTGAGAGTCCCCTGTACTAAGATCCTGTGTTGCTTGTAATAGTTCTGCCCTCAAGAAACATCTGCCCCTTATCTTCTCTATCAGCTCTCTGCTTTAGCTGAGAGGATGCCATGTTCCCTTCCTTTTACACTTTCACTCTCATATCAAAGGACATACTTGGAATCTCAAAGGCTTTTTATTTTCCAGAAACTTCTCTCATATTCCAAAGAAAAAAATTTAAGAATCATCAAGGAACATTAATACTGCACTTTAATGTCTTTGTCTACTTTCCCTATAAAAGACACTCAAGATCACTTCTTGCCCTTCTCTCACCTTTTATTTGTGCATTCCAGTGTTTTGATTTATTGCCTTTGCTGTCTATTGAATTCTCCTGTCCAGGGAATGAACCTGTGAGCTTAAAATGGAAACAGAAAAAAACTTCTCCCCTTTCTGTAGCAACAGCTTCACTAGGTAATCATTAAGTAAATTCAGTGTTTTAATGCTCTAACAAAAACACATGATTGTTTAACGGAGTATATTATAGAAAATGGTAGTGTTAATAGTCTCCGTGGAGTTCTAGTTGGGAAAAGCACATTATAGCATTGTTAAGGCAGGGGGTTGTTTTTTGTTTGTGAAAATAAGTTACTGACATTGTACATCATTTTTATACCTTGTTGCTAGGCAACATAAGAATGTGGTTATTGTAAATGTGTCTGCTATCTTGTTTTTTTCTTTAAAAAAAGTCACTTCTTAATTTTGTTAAATTAGCCCTATTATTGATTCTGTGGTCCTTACAGAGCGTATTGATTGAGGTTCATCCATTAGCTTAGGGCATGAGGGGAAAGGGAGAAGATAGTTTTGCATTTGTAACTAGAACACCACATTAGTACCAATCATTGATACTCTTGTTCATCACTCTTTGTTTTCAGACAGAGACAGGTCAAATTCTGTACCTTGGAATGTGATAGCTAATGAACTAGAGTTACGTTGTGGGCAGACACTGATGGTGAATCAAGTGCAAATTACATTTATTTTCTAATATAAAGCATCTTATTACTGAAAATATAGTACCCCCAAACCCTGAGACTCCCCATTCTCCTCCTCCTGCTCCCCACCAATCAGAACATTTCTTTGTTTGCATTTTCCTAAAGTGTGACTCTTTTGTTTCTACCTCTGTTCACTTCTTAATATCCTGCCATTGCCCTACATCAGCAACAATACCACAGTCACTTAAGGAAATCCAGAATGGTATTTAAAGAAGGTAGAAAGTGTAAGGAAATATGATTTTTAAATTTTAAAGAAATGGTCTTCTGGCCTTTCACCCCTCCTTACAGGACTTGTAGGGTCTCAGACTAACACAACTACTCTGCTTACATCCTTGTTACCCTACTCTAGAATAATGAGAAAGGCAGAACATAATGCTGCCTGATACTGGATAGATGAGATGGACAGCAGTTGATTAGTTACATATATTCACGGTCTGAGC
The DNA here is from genome assembly GCA_004024945.1 of Uropsilus gracilis. NCBI lineage: Eukaryota > Metazoa > Chordata > Mammalia > Eulipotyphla > Talpidae > Uropsilus > Uropsilus gracilis. The sequence continues at coordinate 23,864 of PVHY01009163.1, read as the reverse complement.
AAGGAGGGTTGAGGGCTCATGAGGGTTGCAGAATAAATTGGTAGAGGCTCTGAGAGGCAGGTTTAGCAGTCTCAAGAGGAAAGTTGACCCCTGGTTCCCACAAGGGTAAGACTGACTTGTGTAAATAACTCCACAAATTTGCATGAAACTGAGATTACTCTTCAGGGAAGCAGAGCTTGATACCTTGCCGGGAAGAATTGTTTGGTGAAGGGACCTCACCCACCCATAGGAAGCATAGAAAGAGTGTAAAGCCTCATATGGGGCCCTCCCAGTTTTACCAGATGTCACAGCCAAAGTAGAATTTACAGCTTGAGAATGACCTTTCTAAAAACTGAGATAGTTCAAAGAGAAAAGTCTGTTGGAGGAGATAATAGTTCCCTGTCCAGAAAGAAGAGAAACTGGGTATGTGGTAGGATTTGTGCATTATGTACATGATTAGGTCAGGTTCTTCCTAGACTTTGGATTCTCTTACCTTATAGAACTTCAAGATCTAGCAGACTAAGTGCAACCCATCCCCCCAACCACCAACCAGGATCCTACTTTCTCATTTCTGAGTTGACACCACCTAATCTAATAAATCAAATTTGCATTTGTGAGTGAAATTATGGTCTCTGCACTGTTAACAGTGACCTGCTCTCCACATTCATTGATAGATGCAAAGAACAGCCCTGGTGGTGCCAGTAATACCACACAAGCAAAAGCAGAATGTTTGGAGGTGAGACCAAGATTTATGCCACCCTGCTCAGTCTTTCTCCAAAACCTTCAGCTGGGCTTGAATCTTTACATTACATACAGCCATTATAAATTCCTGATATCATGGTCAACTTTATATGCTTGATAAACCAGGGAGTCGCCATGTATTACTGTCGTTCGTTATTAAGTCTCCTTCTTTAGACATGATGGAAAATTATTGGAAACAAATAACACATGTATTAGATTATGATCATAAGTAATACCCATCTAAGGATTCAGTATGCAACACAGAGTGCCTGCTATCTGCCAAAGACTGTCCTGGGCCCCAGACTAACAACTTGTTTCCCAATGAAGATGTAAAATTTTAAAAACACCTTTGAATATTTACCTGGGAGGAGGGTGATACAGATTAGGTGTATATTAGAAGGTCATGGGACTCCTGAGGTCTGCTGCTGCAGGTTCTAGAACTTCATAGTTGTTCTGAATGACTTGCTCTGACATATGAAGTTCAGCTGTGAACTTCAAGTTCACCAGCAAGTCTGGTGCGGTTATGTGGAAACAAGGAGCTAGAATCCAGAAGGTGTACCCTCCTCCATGCTTCTTGGGTCTTGGACTGTCATCAAAGGGCTGAACAAATACACTTCATGTTTGTTTATGTGTCTGCCCCCTTTCTGAAACATAAATTCCATCAAGCCAAGAGCTTTTGCTTCCTGTACTTGGTTATATTTCCCATGCCTGGAACACTGTTTCACATGCAATAGACAGAAACTCAATAAATGTTGATGTAAGTTATTCATGAATTGGACATTAACGTACTGTAGATGAATTCACAAGATTATCAGTGCTGGTGCAGTCTGCTCAAACTGAGCCATCCTTGAAACTGGGCCGACTGGATCTGACAGATGCAGACCTTATTTAACATGGCTAACATGATGCATATAAAGGTCTCACCTGTGGTTTACTCTAACTGCTCTACTAAATCATTTCTTCTTTCTCTGTGAGGCCTTCTCTTTTATTTTGTGTATGTATTTCCTATTTTTATCAAGAAAAATTTGTCATTTGAGAATGCTCTTTATGAATATTTGCAAGTTAATCTATTGGATTTTCAAAGTTGTGCTGGTTATATGTGTTGTGAAGAGACACATTCTCTTCCAGTGAATAGTACAGGGAAATCTTTTGTGTGTGTGTGTGTGTGTGTGTGTGTGTGTGTGTGTGTGTGTGAACTTCTACAGGCATTCAGAACATGTGAGAAAATGTTTCCTAATCTGAGTTTTGCTCTCCTGGAACTCACTATCTAGAAAGGAATCAGGCACATAGATAATGGTGAAATGATGAGGTAAGTTCTGTATTATAAATATGTACAAAGTGTTAGGGACCTGAAGAGGACTAGGGATTTTCTTGAACAAAAAATATTCAAGAGTTATGCTAATTCAAATCAAAAAATTAATTATTATTATTGGTTTAGATAAGGAAGATTATTTCCTCAGGCACCAAATTATGACTTATAAGACTATATTTGTATTGTTTATATATTTATGTGTGTGTGTATATATTTTTTGTTTTTTACATTGTTATATTCCTTGGGGTTCTTCCTGACCACCATATCATACTAGAATGTCTTTTTCAAAAGGATTTTTTCAGAAGCTACTAATTACTGCCCATACACTCTCTTTTACCTGTTGGCTTCTGTACCACTGAATGAAATAAAGCTAGAGAATATAGTTGATCCTCTTTTCATTATCAGCATTAAGCATAGTTGAGTCATTATAATACCAGAGATGTAACACACTCCTAACTTTAAAAAATATTCTTTAAATAAAATTAGATGAATAAAGGTGTTTTTCATGTAATAAAGCAAATACATAAGCAGCATTTTTTTTAAGCAACATTAAAACTTTGAGATCAAGCATAGACTTCTAAGCAGAATCAGAGAAACATTTTCTGGATTCATCATAACACCAAGTGGGTATTACTTTCATGCTAATCATCACTACTTATTATTTGCTGTCAATTACATTAAGAGATTTAGGTGAGGATGGATGGATGGATGGATGGATGGATGGATGGATGGATGGATGGATGGATGGATGGATGGATGGGTGGGTGGGTGGATGGATGGACAGTTTGAGCTACATATATATATGAATTATGAATCTCTGGTTATATATACATATATATTAATAATAGAGACAGGCTTTATGTACACTTAATGAAAGCTGACCTCCATCTTTTTCTCCTAGATTTGAGCTCATGAAAGTTTTTATTATTTCACTAAAATAAAAAAGCTGTTAAATATTTTGAAAGTATTCAGTACATCAAATGAAATAACTGGTAACTGGATTTTAAATTGTACTTTCAGTTAAAATGATTTTTAGAAGTCCTAAGTAGTGAACTTCAATAGTTTCCTACTCATACATGCATTATTCATTTAAAAAAATAATTTCCATAACTTTTAAACTTGGTAATTACATGTTTTAATTATGTAATTACACATTCTAATTATACAGTTAAATCCAATTACAGTAATTATTATGTAATTATATGATAATTGATACATAATACACATGTAAAAACCTGCATAAGCATGTGTTTAACAAAGGAAATAGTTCTAAGGGAATGGTTATGGGGAGAGTTGCAAAAGGATTGTCTTACAGAAACAAAAAGATTTTGGCTAATTAGTGACTTCAAATAAAATAGAGATTCCCATATACTGTTGGATGTAAGTACTCATGCTACCCTGTTTGTGTTCATAATATTTCCTTTTCTGGTCAGAAGTAAGTGCCTTAAATTCAACAGTGAGTACAAATAAGATATCCTAGAATTAGATGCTAAATAGAGACATGACTGGTGAAAGCTATTGAATGTAACTGACAACTGCACCTAAATTTTCCTAAAGGTAAGAGGAAATATTGGTTCTGTGTTTTGGTAGCAGGTGTTGACCCATGGGCATCCTGCTAGGTCATTTGTTTAGGGCGTCATCCCTGCCTTCCAATTAGCTATGCCATTGAGAATCTATGACATGGAAGACCAGGTTAACGAAAACATGAGAAAATACCTGGTAGCACATTGGATGAAGCTTAGAGAAGAATATCTTTCTTTTTTTTTTTTTTTTAAAGAGACTGGGTCTCGCTATGTTGCCCAGGATAGTCTCAGACCTACAGACACAAGTGATTCCTAGTCTCAGCCTCCCAAGTAGCTGGGATTACAGGTAGTGCGCACCACTAGAGAAGAATGTTAACCTATAAAATCACAAGAAATAACTGGAGTTAATATATTTTGGAAAACTTTGGAACAGTTCTATCAATGTTTGGCTGATTTTGATGGAGACTGTTGGAAACTTACAGAAAGGATTACGTGTATGAAATCCTTAATTGCATGGAATTGGAAGAAATAAGAATTAGTATTTTTGCACTTCTTCATTAAGATATAATTGACATGCAATAAACTGCACATATTTAAAATGACAACTTGATAATTTTCACATAGATATACACCCATGAAATATCATAGCAATTGATATAGTAAATATATCGTCTTTGTCATTTCCAGAATTTTTCTCTGACCTCTTTTTGTCCTATTCCTCTTATCCTTTTTCCACATGCTACACGTTGTCCCCAGGCCATGCCCACCTGCTTTCTATCACTATAAGAGTTCACATTTTTTTCATTTTGTGTCAATAGAATCATACAGTATAGATTTTTATTTGGCTTCTCTCATTCTATGCAATTATTTTGAGGATTATAAGTGTTTGTGTATCAGTAATTCATTCCTTCTTATTGTTGAATAGTTTTCCTTCATATGGACTTACCACTGTTTGTTTAATCCATTTATTTTTGAAGGATACTTGGATTTTTTTCTATTTTTCACCCAATATAAGTGAATCTTTTTTAAACATTGTTCACATGTTTATAGAATACAAAAAAAAATCTTTGTATGGAATTATGCTTTCTTTTCTCTTCAATAAACAATGAGGAATGGAATGTTTGGATTAAGTGATAGGATTACGTTAACTTTAAAAACTGTTCTCCTAAGTGAACATTTTTACATTCTCATCCTCAGCATATGGGTTTCCATTCCTCCACAACCTTGCCAATACATGATCTTTTTAATTTTAAACATTCTAATAGGTATATCATGGTATCTTATTCTGGTTTTAATTTGCATTATGTTAATGCTTTTTATGTTGTGCATCAATTTCATGCTCTTATTTTCTGTCCTTTTGTATTCTTTGGTGAAAAGTTCAAAAATTGCAACATCTCCATTGAGGTGTTCCATAAACTGAAAAATTCCCAGAACTTCCATAGAACAGAGATCTATGCATTTAAATTCTTACAAGGTACAATGTTAAGACTTCATTTAAAAATCAGACCCATGTGATTCATAATTAAAAAGAGATACCAAAATAGTCATGCCTTGAAATAATGCTAAAAATATTCAGAGTAAAGTCCACTCTGGACCCACCTTAATAAACTTTTACATTAAACCCTTTGAGGATAATCATGATCCACGACTAACAAATTTTTTAAATCTTCAAAGAAAGAAAAGGTTAAAATTATCAATATAGTATTTGTGATGTTAAATATCCAATCCAAAGTTATAGACATAAGAAGAAGCTAAAATTGTGACCCATTACAAAGGGAAAATTGACCAATAAAAAACATTCCCAGAAATGAAAGGAACTATGGAATTATAAAAAACTTCACAACAGCTAGTATAAATAATCTCAAAGATTTAAAGACAAAAGTGAAAACTGTAAAAAAAAAGAATTAAAATACAAGAGTAGAACTTTTAGAACTAAAAATGCAGTATTTGAACTTTAATATTCCCTAAAAAAGCCTTAGTAATAAATGGAAACTTCAGAAAATAAAGATCAATGAAACAGAAGACATTACCATATCAATTTTCCTGTGAAATCTAGAGAGAAAATAATGATTGAAGGGGACCAGAAAGAATAGAATCTGAGTGGTCTGTGTCACAATGTCTAGGTGTCTCTCTTATGTGTACTTGACACCACAGAAAGAAAAGGAAAAGAGTGAGTCAATAGTTTAACTAAATAAAACAAAAATAAACTTTGAAATGAAAGATCAATTAATGATACCAGAAAGGACAATGGTAATACTGAAGGGATAGATTTTGGCCTTGAGCAGTGAACTTAATGTACTTCATGCACATGTTGATTCTCAACAGTGAACATGTGAAACTTATATAATGTTATAGTACAATAAAGATTTTGAAAAAGAGGCAGAAAAATATTTTAAAGAATTAACAACTGAAAGTCTTACATATTTGATGAAAACTATAAACCTCCAAGTCTAGGAAATTCAGCCTACCCAAGAAAAATAAATACTAAAATGTCACACTAATGCCTATACTCAAAATGAGAAAAAATGAGAGAAAAAAAAACAGGAAAAAAAAAGCTATACAGAGGGAGAACAAACATATAAAAACATGAGTACAACCTTGCTGTTTGAAACAATGCAAACAACAAACTGAAGCAGCTTATGTGTTATAACATATGTTGACAAGAATAAATGACAACAGTATTGCAAAGGACTGGAGAGGGAAATAAAGGTAACTGTTGTAAAGCTTTTAGAAGTGAAAAAATACATTATTTTATAATAGACCATGATAACGCACAAGAGCTATTTAAAAATTAGACAGGGGTATAAAAACAATAATCTATAAAAATATTAGATTAAATTAATATATAAAACCAAAACCAAACATAATACACATAATTTCATAAATACATTATTTTAAATTATTTGAACTTTCTAATTTAAAGACTGTGGAGAGTGGGTACAATAAAATTGGTCTTTTGAAAAGGTCAGTAAAGTAAATAAAGTGTAGGCTAAGAAGAAAGATACAACACAAATTAACAACATTATTCTAAAAAGGGGATACCTTCACAGATCCACAGACACTAAAAGAACAATAATTACCTAATATGAGCCATAATTATTGATTAATCAACAACTTAATGGCATACACAAATTCATTTAAAGTAAAATTTCCCAAATCAAAAAGCAGAAAAAATAAAGATCTTCAAAGTTCTGTTTTAAGAAAATTGAATTTTTATTCACCAAAGAAAACCCCAGGTTTCCCTTATAAAATTTAACTACTTAAGGAAGAAATATTAATCACATATAAAATTATTCAGAAAACAAAAGAATAGGTAGGAAACACTTACCAAATATTTATATGAGGCTGATATGAAACTGAAATCATGAGAAAGAAAACTATAGACTAGCACTTTTTGTTTACATAGATGCAAAAATACTTCACAAAATTTTAGCAAATAAAATCCAGAAATATATGAATCATAGCATAACCAAATAAATTATCTTAAGAATGTAAGAAAACTTTTACATATAAAATCTGTCAATGTGATTTTCCATATTAACTGATAAAGGGGAAAACCATATGATCATTTCAATTGTTGCAGAAACAGCATTGGTATATATTATCTCTCAGCAATCTAGGAATATAAGGGAATATCATCAGCTTGATTAAAAAAAAAAACACTTAGCATAACATTAAGTATAAAGATAAAGGAACAAATGCTTTTGTCCTAAAAAAATGCATCAATAAAGTACATTCTTGCCAATTTCTGTATACATGTAATGGCCAATACAAAAATGAAAAAATCCATTCGTAATGATACCAAAATTACAAACCACTTATTGATAAATTTAACAAATGTAAGTATCATATTCTGAAAGCTATAGCAAATTACTGAGGGAAATTAAAGAAAGTCTAAATAAATAGACAGCTATATTGTGGTGCTTAGGGAAACAGACACTCACATAAAAATAGAAGTGCAGGCTAATAAAAACCAGTAAAAGACCCATATGTACAGTTGATTCCTACTATTCACAGTAGTAACATTCTCCAAAGTTGCCATGAATTCTGAATTTGAAAATATTGAACCTAAGGGGAATACATTGTTTGGTTTCAGAAAACCACTGGTCACATTTTTATCAACCCACCAATATACAGCCTTATTTTATGTTTGTTTCTATTTAAAGATAGCTGAGTATTTATTGGTTCATTAACTTTGAACTCATGGCCAAGACACTAACTCAGGCATGAATGAAGCTTATCTAACACTTACTTTCTCTATAATGCACTTAGGAACACTGGGCAGCTTTTAGTACTGAACATGGGGACTATTTGAAACACAGTGAGACCAACAATAAAAAGCACAAAAATGCAAAAAAAAATGGCACTGATTATACACAGAAAGGACACTTGTTTTTAAGAGCCGGCATACAGCATTGCCTCATTGAACCTCATTTGGGAACATGCACATGAAAACTTTAGACAGTTCCAAAGTTTTCATCTTTCTGTTGAACTCCAGTTGAAAACTGTGATACTGATATAAAATAAGAAATGTAACTTGGGTTCATCCCTGTTCCTGGTACAGAACTCCTAAAATCCTTGAACTTTACTGAGTGATAGGAGACAGAGAAGTTTCAAACCCCTTTCAATAGGCTAACCTAATGTTAATCAAGTGATTTTTGAAAAGTCCTTAAAGCAAAGGACATAGGCCAGTTGCCTGGAGAACCTGAACATGTGATTAGAAGGTTGGGGTTATTAATCCTACTTCTTGACCTCCAAGGAAGAGGAGTTATAGATTGAACTAATCAGCAATAGCCAATGATTTCATCAATCATGACTACACAATAAAGCCTACATTAAAAAAAAAAGAAGAAGAAGAAGCTGGGCTTTAGAGAACTCCCAAGTGGGTGAACAGAGCTCATCCATGTTTTGTGAGAGAGGCGCCTCCCAACTCCACAGGATAATATGCTCAGGATCTTCTGGGCCTCACTGTCAACAGTCCTCCATCTGGCTATTTGAGTCATTCGTTCATGGACATATGTTTTACTTAGTTTGTGTAAATACCTAAGAGTAGAATTGCTGGGTTGTATGTTTATCACCATTGACATTTAATGTCATAAAATTCAATTTGGGGGTGACTCTCCTTTGAATTGTGGAATATTTAGCAGTAACCTGGCCTCTAACCTCTAGATGCCAGTAGCACTTCTCAGTGTAACAACCAAAAATATCTCCAGATATTACCCTGGTTGAAAACACTAAAGAATTTAACCACTTAATGGAGATTGATAATAAATTTGTAAAACAAACAGTGCTCAATAAAGGGAACATTTTTATGCTCAGATGCATGAATATTTCTCAGATTTCCTTTACCAGTGAGAAGCAGGTCTTGATCTCTCATTCATTCAAAGAATGTTCTACTTAGTGCATTTCATGCAAAAATCTCAGCATTAGGCTTATTGTATCTAAATTTGAAAAGCTTGTAATAGTTTTATTAATAGATTTTTAGTTCTTTTGTTTGGGGTGCTACTGTTAGAAACTATAGTTACCACATTTATCTAGTTCTTAGTCATATTTCAGGCAGTTCAAGATTCTGATGTTGCTGTCACATTTTTTCCCTTATCTGTGCTGTGTACACAATTTTGGACAAGAAACATTAGCTTACAGTATTTTCTAAAGCAGGTTGGTAAATGCTTGAGTAGTCATTTTGTTGGAAGAATTTATCACAGGCAAGAGTTTCACATAGATACGTATGTATTTTCTGATGAGCAATCACTTTGCATTTATTTTTGCAGGAGCTGCCACCAAGAATCTAATTTTAGGTATCATCACCAGCGTCCATGCATATGTAATTTTGACTGGATCTAGATTCCTTTCATTGTTGAAATTAGTTGAATGATTCTGTAATTTGCTTTAAAATGCAAAGAAGATAATTTTGTAGCTATATTTTAATTTGCAGAGTATGTACTTTTGCCACTGATGTATATTTTTAAAGACTTTCAGAAATATGGCAAAGACTCAGCCCTGGAACTTCTCTGTGGAAGCAACCTGAGTCCTCGGGCAGTTCCTCAGCTGGCTTCTCTTTAGTATGACCCATTCTCAATGACAGTTTTCCAAAGTGAAAGTCTCTCCTGAAATCAAGAACAGACCTGACTGCCTCCCAGTGCATGCTAATCCCAAATATTTTTCAGAAAAACCCAGTGAAAATACCATGAGAAGGCTACCATGTTGTCATTCATTTTCATGATATCTAAGGTTCCAGAAAAGATGGTGGTACCGGTAGTCTGAGTCCTTAGCGATTATGAGGACTATCATACCAACTCTTGGAGGCATTTTACATATGAGGGAACATACTCAGAGAATGACTAGCCACAGATCACTGAGCTGCTACATAACTGAGCAAACTCAAAGCCAAGCTTATGAATAAAATCCAAGATTTTTTTTTCAGCTCTGCCAAAATGATCTCCATTCAAATTTGAAATCCAGCCTAATGGTCTCTAATCAGAAATGTTTAGTTTCAGAACAGCAGTCCCTGATTAGAGCTCTTTAGGATATACATCATTGGCTAAATGATGTGTTTCTGAAACAAAAATTTATGACCTGTCTGTGGCAGGGTTCAGGAGCAAACAAGAGCTGGTGGGAGAAGCTTGCTGCCTTATAATACAAACAGCCAAACCTTGAGGCTTTCTTAGAAAGTAGAGTACACTGCTTCACGCTGTACAAATGCTGGTGTTGGTACTGTAATGAGGTGGAAGGAAGCACAAGGTTGCAGCTATGCAGAAAAGGCAGCCTCCAGACTGTATCTTGATCATTGTTTTTGCTTGTTTGCTACTCTCTGTGCTTTAGTCTGGCACTCACTAGCCTCTGATTTAAAGAGTAGAGTTTGCAGGCAGCGTGCTAATTATGACCCATCGAGGCCCTTCTGGCTTCGGTCAGAGTGAGTGGGTGTGAGCCAGCACAGCCTGGGCCTCCCATTGCCATCTGTGATTTAGAGCAAAATCTTTCAGAGAAGTGTAACTGCCTGAATTACTGCTCTTTTATATGTTTTTAAATGAGAATGTAAAGGCCAAGGGCATTTTTTCCCATTTAGTACTATTAAATCCATCATTAAATCTCTCACTGAACACTGGCTGATTTTAATGATGCCCTCAAGTCCCAATCCTGGTGCTTGACTGTGTTAATATTGTTGTATATATAGATACAATAAATAATGCTTAGCTAAGATGGTATGAGAAGCATTGCTTTGTATATCAATAAAAATAGTCATGTTAATGAGACCAAGTGTCAGGAACAGATGGTATGGTGGGAATCTAGCCATTGGCGCTGAAAGTACAGGAAGGGCAAAGCCACATCGAATCTGTCACTAAACCCAGCCTTAATGCTCTAAATACTTTACACCAAGTTGTCATAAAAGGATTAATTTGAAGTTATCGTTTATATTTTTAGTATCTTACTTTATAGCACTATGATAAAAAAACTGCAAGTGCTTTCTAATATCAGTTCTTTTTACTGATTCCTACATTCCAGACTTGTTGGAGAGTCAAAGATACTTACCTGCCTGATTTCTTACCAGATTGCTGAGTTACCCTCACAATTTTATAGTGGGCCAACTCTGTACCTTCTCTTAATAGAATTATCCACATTTTATTTTGTGTTTTTACTGAGGCATAATTGACATATAACATTATAGTACTTCCAGTTGTACAATGCAATGATCCGTTTGTTGTATACATTTAAAAATGATCACTACCTAGATGAAGAATGTTGGGTTTTTTTTTTTTAAGATATGTAATTTTGAAGGTAAAACATTTTTTATTTGAACATGCAATATTGTATCCTTCACTTTATGACTTCTCTAATTTTTAATAATCATTTCAATTGTCACGACTAATAATTAGCACATGAGTTAGTGTTTTAGAGCTCATATCTCATCTGGGCCTCCCAATTATCTTCATAAGTCAAATGTAATTATCAACCCCCATTTACAAACAAGGAACTGAATGTCATGTATTAAATAACTTTCCAAAGGGCACAGGACAAAAGTGACAGAGCTAGATTCAAACTCAACCAGTCAAATCATAGAGCCCAGTCTCTTCACCTCAGTGCCACTCAGGCATTGTGGTAGAGGAGTGAAATTTCAGTATGTATGTATGTATGTATATGTATATATATGAGATGAATGCAGAGAATATATGAATGGAGTATATTCTGCAAGGTGAAGTCAAGTTCTTGAATAATTTCTTAAACAACTTAAAGCATTTATACTGACTCCAACTCCTAGAAGTTCTTGGATGTGTGGAAATCGTTGGAAGCTTTCTGAAGTTCTAAACTCTTCTATATATTCATTGGAAGAAGAGATAGCAGAAAAATCTTTCATCTACAGTATTTTTAGAAGCTTTAAGTATCTACCAGAAACTTGAAGTGAAATAAAAAGTCCTCCTTTTATTGCCCTATAGAACTTCTAATAGGATTCTGTTGTAAAGAGAGAAATGGAATAAGGAAACAGTGAAGTTTAAGTCTTTCTAAACTAGTCATCCTGTCTTCAGTAGCTGTAACCTTTAGAGGTAATTGTTAGAGATTTGGGTATAATTTCTGAACTAGCACTGTCCTTTTAAAGACAGGTAGTCTCCACCTTTGTACTATTATTTTAGATTTAGAAATTGCTGCGAATGTGAGTGTGCACTAAGTCAGTGAAAAAGCATTTCATTACTCAAACTCTATTACAGTAATTCTGTGTTTTACTCTTTTCCTTCTATACAGATCCACATAGATGAGAACTTGGAATAACTTAGCCAGAGTTTGATTAAGAACAGACAAACTAATTCAGGCCAGCCTGAAGAAATCTCACTCATTCTTTTGCTTCTCTCCAACTCTATTCTCTAAGTCAGTTGGGCATCCACGAGGATGTCAGTGAGGATATAGCAAATAAAACCACAGAGGGTCCCACTATCACCTTTGTTTATGGTAAACAAATGCTCAATAAAATACAAACAATTTAAATAATTGCAATTAGGATATCCTCAGTACATAATTCCAGAGCTAAATCTAAGAAGTGAGAAAACATGCAAAAGAAAGTACCAAGAACATATTTGCAAAGAGGAAACCTTATTAGGTCATTATGAATTTTTAAACTCTAATAGCTTAGGATGTGTTCAGAAATAACCTCTAAAGATAATTGGAAACGTACTGGCTAGATTTTAGGACGGCACAATTATATTTGTACATTTTTACTTCAAACCTGAAATTAAAAGTTGCTATGAGAATTGAGGTTATTGACATTATTCAATAAAAGAAAATTGCTCTTGTGTTTAATGTCATGTCATACTTGTTCTCCACATGCCAACAGAATAAGATTTTAAGTTGAGAAGCAGACAATCTTAATACTGCACGAAGTTTTATCTGATTCTAATATTATATGGATCTGTGTTATAATGTTGAATATTTGCAATTTTGCCACCACCTCCACCACCTACCCCCATTTGCTCTGAATCTGTTCCTGGTCCCTGTAAGAATATAAGTCTCAGGCCTGCCTCTGTCATCTCTGTTCTATGATAAGCACCACTGACCCTAGTGGATTCCCTGTGTTCTATCAGATTTGGCACTGACAGAGGTTTGACAGGGTATTACTACACTGAAATACATACAAAGTCTGGAAGCCAAAAGAAATGTCTCAAGACCCTCCAGAAAGGTACTGGAACTGCAAACCTCTGAGAACTCACAGAAGTCTTGTTTCCAATCAGGAAAATGTCCAGGAAGACAAAATCCTGGGAACTCAGGGCTATGTGTGCCTGGTTCTGATCAACAGATACTGGCTCCATATTCTCTTGCCTAAATCAGATTCTTCGAGAGGCCTGAGGCTTAACTAAATCCTTTGCTAAATTCAAGCCAGAGAAACTGGTGAGAAACCCAACCTTCTCAGTAATATACCTGTGGTGGTTACCTTGAGTGTTTTCTCTAAGTGCTGTTTAGGAAACCCCAGAACAAAACTAAAAAGTAGGTTTTTGATCAGAATTAATACAGCTTTCAAAGATGACTTATGATTGATGAAGCACAGTATCTGTGCTTCACACATAGTAGGTGCACAAAGAGTTATGACTTACTAAGTTCACATGGAAGACAATCTTCAATCACTTTCCATTTCTATGAGGACCCTAAATTGTACTTCCAAGAAATAATGGAATATCTTAGGGAAGTGGTTGGTTTTGTATTGTCTAGGTGATCTCTTGAACATTGCTTCCTTTTCTGGAAAAGATTTTGCCAATGATAGCCTCCACAGCACAAAGTATGCCCGGATTTTAGAAAAAGGGGTTAATTTATTCACTACAGACAATTTAAATAAAGATAATTTGGTTGAGAAAAAAACAACATAATGTGCCAATGACCAAGTTTAACTTAGTTTCTAGGACCTGAGATTGAAATGAATTCTTTTATATTACAGAACATCTTTGCTCAGTAGATATTATGTATCCTTAAGAGAAAGGTCTGAGTTACATATCCAGAATTAGGAGGAGCACTCTCATGTTGCAAAGCAGCATGACACTGCACACAAGTCACATGAGTTTACTTGTATATTCTCCCCTTCCATATTGTCCACCCAGTGACATCAGATACCAGCAACACAAGCCCCCTGAGAGAACATGAACTCCAGGGAAGGATGTGATTTCCTTGAAGCTTTCAGATGCTCCATGTTGGGGCCAAAAGTACAGGGAATTCCCATCCCTCACTTTTGGAGGAGGATATTAAAGGACATTTGGTAGTGGGGGGGGTGGCAATTCTTGGCAATTATCAATTGCCAAAAGTTATTAATTATTAATTCTAGGATAGAGCAAAATTTATATTGCTATTTTGCTGTTGGGTAAATAATGACATTTTCTCATTAAAAAAAAATCTTTTCATTGCCTGTTTTCATTCTGTGATTGATGGATTTTATATTCCATCTTCTGCAAAAGGGATAACAACAGAAGAGAAAGTTAACCTAAAATTAAAATCTCAAGCAGCCACTTAGTGTCTTTGATATCATTTAGCTCTCTAAAATTTTAGGAATTTGTCAAAAACAGACTCTTTTTCCCCAGCTATGTTTATTTAAGCAAAGTACACTTGCAACTTTGTATCTGGTCTGGGGTGATAGGTTCAAACCTCTACAAGTGTGTACACTCCTACCTCACTCACCACCTCTGCACCAACAATCCTCCACCATGTTCCACTGGGCCCCTTCCCTCCTACTCTACTTGCCTGAATTTTGCATTCAGCAGTTATGAGTTTATTATTGGTGTGATTTGGTTTGACCTTTTGTTTTGTTTTTCTATATTCCACATGTAAGTGAAACCATCAGTCTTTGTCTTTCTCCTTATTTCACTTAGCATTATTCATTTTGCTTGCATCCATGTTGTCAGAAATGGCAGTTTATCCTTTAGTATGGCTAATATTCCTCTGTATGTGTGTAAATTACATTTTTCTGTTTCACTTCTCTGTCCTTGGGTACTTAAAATGTTCCCATAACTTCGCTATTGTTAATTGGGCTTCAATGAACATAGTAGTGCATATGTACCTTCAAATAAGTGTTTTTGTATTCTTCTGGTAGACACCCATGAGAGGGATTTCTGGGACATACATTAAATCTATTTTTAATATTTTGTGAATTCTCCACAGTTTTCCATAGGACCTGGACCTGTTTACATTCCCACCAACTGTGTTATAGAGTTTCCTTTTTCTCCACATCCTCATCAACATTTACTTTTTCTAGTCTTTTTGATGTCGGTCATTCTCACAGGTATGAGATAGTATCTCATTGTGGTATTGCTTTGCATTCCCTATTTAGTGATAATGAGCATTTTTTCACATGCCTATTAGCCTTCTGAATGTCTCCTTTGGAGATGTGTCTATTTAGCTCTTCTGACCATTTTTTCTTTGTGTTATTTTTATTGAGTTGCATGCATTCTTTATATATTTTAAATACCAGATCTTTGTCAAACATACTATGTGCAAATGTTTTTCTCATTCAGTAAGGTGCCTTTTTTTAAACTGGTAGTTTCTTTGACTATGTAGGAGTTCTTCAGGTTGATGTAGTCCCATTTGTATATATTTGCTTTTGCTTCTGTCATCACTGGAGACAATATTGTGGTGTTTTACCTGTTTTTTCCTTTAGTGTATTTTATAGTTTTGGATTTTACATTCATGTTTAATTAATTTTGAGTTAATTTGTGCATATGAGAGAGAGACAGAGAAAGAAATAATGGTCTAGTTTCCATCTTTTGCATGTGACTTTCCAGTTTTTTAGCATCGTTTGTTAAAGAGACTTTGCTTTCTCCATTGCACACTACTGACTCCTTTGTCATAGATTAACTGTCCAAAGATGTGTGGGTTTATTTCTGAGAACTCAATTCTATTCCGTTGGTCTGAATAACTATTTTTTGTTCCGGTACCATACTAAAACAGATTCTTTGGATGTTACAAATTATTTGTCTGGAAAATATTCAAACTTAAGAAAATAGATCCTGTACACACTGAGGTCAAAATAAAAACATGTCCTTTTTGTGTTTTTGTATCTAAATTTTATTAGTTTAAAATATTAATTTTGTTATAGTCCTTTGGAAACCTAATTTTGCCTTCAGAAGTGTTGTCTCTGAATTTGCCATGAATTCTCTGTGTGTACATGGGTGTGTGTGTGTGCATGAGTGTGTGTGTGTGCGTGTGTGTGTGTGTTGAGGCTAGAGTATTCCTCCACAAAAACTCATTACCAGTTTGAATGATCAAGTATCATGAAAGGCCTGTGCCTTTGATGTTGTACTAAAAGTAGAACACAGAAGGAATCTAGTCAGTTCCCTGCTTTTTGAGCTGAATCTCTTGAGAACAGTGTGACAAGTCAAGGTTTATTGCCTTGACAAACCTTTGCAGGGTCAATTTAGGTCCCTTACCCTACAAGCAAGTGACAAAAAGGTTACATATCAGGCAACATGTTCCCTTTGTTGTTCAGTGGGTATTTTGTGTATGTTTTAAAATTCTAACTCTGCCCTTTTCCTTTTGGGCTCCCTCCCTCTTTCCCTCCCTCTCCCCCCCCCCTTTCTCAGAATTAATGCCTTTTTAAAAACTAGCATCATAAACCTGGAATCCTGCTTCTTTGTTTATAATGTTCAATAACATTTACAGATGTTTGGGATAAAGGGCCTTTGGTAATGTCTGCATTAAGCCTTTCAAGTGTATTCTGTTAACAATTATTATAACGTGAGGACCCTAAATCTAGAAGAAGACTGTCTTCATGCCCAAGGGGAAATGGAAAATCAAAACATAGGCCAGAATAATTTAAAGAAGGAAAAAAATTTTTTTTTTTGCTTTCAGAATTCTGAGGCAATGTTTTTTGCTGTGTGTATTTGTTATTTGGACTCAAGTCTCCCAGTTAATACAGTTCTACACAAACCCAAAATTCTCAGTGGCTCCTAGTGTTCACTTCAGCATTTCTCTCCCACTATATCAAAGAAAATACATTGTATTCCCAACTTACAGAAAACAGACTTATAAAGTATCTTTTATCTATATTTAGGTATTTACTACATTAGATATTCAGTGCTATATTTACTATATTCAAAACACTCTGTTTTGCTATGCTTGGTTAATCTAGTAACACAATGCCCTTCTTTTGATATTTGTGAGCCATGCTTCCTTGTTTCTTCTCATTCACTCATCATTGAACAAGTGTGTTCAGTGCCTCTGTCACATGCCAGCATGGGACTTCTAAGCCTCAAATTCATTTCACCATTTTATCACTAAGAACCCAATGAGAATTTACTCAATGCCTCCTTCCCTCCTCAGTGAATTGAAGATGGTCCTTAGGAAGGACTAAGTTTTTTTGAATGTCACTTTTTCCTGATTAATAAGTGTCACATTTTCTGATTATTAAATGACACGTATTGTTTAAAGCTGTAATTGAGTTTAATATAGTTTAAATCTTTTCCTTGTCAACAAATCCTAAAAACTACAAGTCAACAACGTTCTGACTTCAGAAAGGTATCTTTGTAATGAAATGTTTGAGGAAATACTTAAATGAAAATGACTTTTCTAAAATTCTCCTTTCTGTATTTGTGTGACTCTATTTCCTCTCTTACAGTACACACAGAAACCTCACAAGATATTCTTGACTAACAAATAAGACCCACAGAGGCATATATATGGATCCCATTCAGTGTGACCCTCAAGCCCCCAGGTGTTGATATTGCTCATTACTCTCCCCAATCTTCACTGAAGCCCAGCTGAACCTCCACTTATTCCCTCACCCCTGCTCAAAATGTTCCTGGATTTACCCAAATCTTACCATCTTACCTACTTGATCTCTCCCCACCTCTTTCATGTCACTTGGCTACTCCAGCAGGGAATCCTGCCCCTCACTCAGTTCTGGGCATCATTGCCCATCCTCAGCTTGGAGTTTGCCACACATGACCAAGCAACTGTTTTGCTTCTGCATGTGTGAATTTATAGATTCCTGTTTCCTCAGTGCCTCTGTAAGCTACCTTTCGGTAGTCCATGATTCCGGTTTCCTGTTTGCCTTGACATGTTAGCCCAGGGCCCTGCACGACCGACTCTTTATCGCTCCTCTAGCTAGTGATCTTGACAAGTGGTGTTCTGGTTTCCACCTTGGGCATGGCTGCTGTCAGACACCTTAGAACTGAGTCTGCTCAAATTCTGGCAGCTGTCTACCAGTGACCCAGATGGAGATATTTGTTGTGCAGACAGGAATAATAAAAGATGATTTTAGCAGTTTTTTGTGGTTGTGCAAACAGCCCTGATCTGAGAGCCTACGGCAGGAATGGTGGTGAGAGCTCGCTTCCTGGTGCCAGTTCCCTCTCCATTGTAATTAGAAGTTGGCTTGCGCGAAATACAGTTTCACAGGTGCAGCATCCATCCTCGACAGGTGATTATGTTTTGATTTTTATCATCACTTATAAAACAGAATGGGGGGGAGAGATTTCAGACCATAAAGCATATTCCTCTGCAAATGAGATATTAGTGTTAAAAATTTGTCAATGTTACTAAATATTTACCCAATACAGGGTTTCTACCTTCTGCCAACCTGAAGCGTTTTCTTGGCAAATGTGCCTCATGGAACTTTGGAAGTCTATCTGCCTTGCTCCTCTAACTGCATAAATACAACCATCTGTCTGTACTAGGTAAACAGACTGACCTCTATTCTTTTTTTGTAACCTTTGTTTTAATTTCTTGAAATTTGCCCAAAATAATCCTAACTCTGCTATTGATTCTTTATTAAGAGCCAAAAAGACACAATTATTAGGAACTCCAGAAACATCAAGGGCATTCCTTTTCTTCCTAATGTTATTTGAAACCCCTGTGAAAATTGTAATTTTAAAAATTCCTTACACTTTCCTTTCTCTTGCAAGAGAATCATGCATTTTTGTATGTTTCCTGATAGTGCATTAATTTATTATTCTACTATAGAAGTATTGTATTTTTAAAGCATCAGTTTTTTTTAAGTTTTTACTTTCACAAAACCAAATTAATGTTTTATCATAATGGTAGACCAGATTAGGCCCATGGGTATTGATGTGATCCCTACTGTGTGGTCAGCCACTAGTTTCATCTTTGAAAGAAATGTCGTGTTTGGAGTATTTTTAGTGTCTTTAGAGGAGTTTCTCCTTGAAGATACTCATATGAGATATGAGATTTGAGATACTCATATGAGATATGAGTATGAGATACTCATACTCACCCTAATAATGTCATCTTTCAAACATTCCTAGAACTATTTCTTCTTGGGATCAAGGTAAATGAGCAGTGAGGAACCATGAACCTTTCTTGGCTTTTAGTCCAAAGCAACTTTCCTTAGCTGAAATCGCCAGTCACTTTATTGAGATTTGTTTGGTTCTGAGTGATTTTTGCTCTCTCTGAATTCACATTTCTTAACACTGAGACTCACCTCCTTAACTCATGCCCAGACTGAAAGTACATGTTGTAGACTAGTCCCCAGAGGGGTTTCAGAAAAGTTTTGCACTGTCTTGGCATTATTAGACTAAAAGACTCACTTGCCTCACCATGAATTCAAGTGTGAGTAGTTCAACAGTCAAGTGCCTCACCTTCACATGCCTCAGGTTAAGAACCGTTTATACATTTGTTCAGAGACACTGGCAGTAAACAAAAAAGACAAGAGACAGCATAACTGAAGCCTCCATTGGTGACTGGTTGAGTGCTATAAATCATGACTGCTCTAGACATTCAGAGAGAGGGAAGGTTAAACAAAGGAGGCAGTGAACAGATGTTTCCTGAACAATATGGATTTTGAATCATGGTGTGAGATCAGTGTGGACAGATGAATGAAGGCAGAAAGGTGGACCTTGTGCAAAACTTGCAGGTGGGATGCACAGTGCCTCCTTCCTGTGAACAGCTAGGGGAATTCAGTTGGCTTGAATTGAGGCTCCTGGCAGAAACATGCTGAACACTATCAGGCAGAGACAGAGAGAAGACTGAGAAGTTGGACCTAGTCTAAAGGGCAATATTCTGAGATTGTACAGATTTAAGGAAGCAGATGGTATGATTGAAATCTGAGGGGTTTCATTGAATGGACAGGATCGATCTGAATGTAGGATTGATAAGCCTTTCCCCTACC
The DNA here is from genome assembly GCA_004024945.1 of Uropsilus gracilis. NCBI lineage: Eukaryota > Metazoa > Chordata > Mammalia > Eulipotyphla > Talpidae > Uropsilus > Uropsilus gracilis. The sequence goes on along the minus strand of PVHY01009163.1, from coordinate 3,724 downwards.
TTCAGCCACCATAACTTCCCTATGTGCAATTCCATTTAACAATAGATAGTTCTAGAATTACACATCGGAGCCTTAGACATGAACTTCCCCATGTTGAGGGTGCATTTTGAGGATTAACGTATGATTGTTTAAAGTAAAAATGGTACCCGGTTAACAACATCATTTAAAGTTGGTCAATATAGATTTTAAAAACTACCACCATGTCTTCCTGAGGAAATACAGAAGAAATAACAAAGAAAAGGAAAATGCCAAAGAATCTAAAAATATTAAGACTTTGGCTATATATTAAGGCAAGTTGTCCAGAGTGAATACTTTCCATTTCTTTCACTCAGAAGGTTTGAACATAACCAGTCAAGGTCTGTGTAAACTTTAGCGAGAACTCCTGATGTGTCCATTCACAGTTGTTTTTGAGGTAGGGTGTGAATGGTTCCACCTAACTGACTTCCTTTTAGTAAACTCTTTCATTATCACATTTCTTCCCACAGTATTCACAAATGAGAAACCAGAGACCCAGGATAAGACAAAGTGTCCTGACTCTTTTTCTACTTGCTTTCACCTGCCTCTCACTTAGCCTAGGTCTAGGTCTTGCCTCTGCTCTTTCTTCCTCTTCTCACCTTCCCTGTTTTGTCCTACTTGTTGTTTTCAAAAGGGGGCTGGGCAGAAAAGGAGCAGGGACCAGATGTGAGTAAAATTTATTAGAGAGCCAGTAATGCCAGAATTGTGTATGGTGTGCAGTGCATTTACACTTAGAAGTCCTGCTGAAGCTGATTGTTATACACAAAGTAAAATATTTATAAAGTAATTTCAAATACAGTAACTTAATTACTTCTCATCAATCTCCAGTTAAATGTTCTTACTACTTACTATTTTGTAAACCAAAGGAATTGTTGAAGGACATAGAAACCTCTGTTTCACATTCTAGCTGTGCCTCAGAATGGCTTGGGGATTCCCTCCTGTTTTTATGGTGCCTTGCTAAGGGTTGGTTTCATTGGGAGATTTTGTCTCAAATTTTCCTATCTGTTTCCATATGGGTATTTTCTCTATGATATGATATGTAGGAGTCATTCATCTAGACTCTGGATTTCTCTCAGAAGAGATTACTGGAGGTGTATATTCAGTACCTCCATAGGAGGAGGGAAATCAGGAGCCCCTTCTGTGACCATCTTGGTGCAGAAGCTACTTCAAATGTGATTTTTAAAAAGAACACCAGTAAAATTGGTTAGAAACAAGGACTCTTCTATATGTTGGAGGAAATGTAAATTGATAAACTATATATTATTTATATATATATTATTTTAAGGGGCTAGGTCTCACTATGTTGCCCAAGGTTATCTCAAACCCACGGACTCAAGTGATCCCCAGCCTCAGCCTCCCAGGTAACTGGGATTACAGGCATGTGCCACCACACTCAGCTGATAAACTATTTTCTTAGAACAATTTGACAATATATTAAATTTTCAAATATTTATGTCATTTGACTTAAAACTTCTATACAAAGAATTAATCTATGAATAATACAGAACTGAAAAAAATCAGCACACCAGGATTGTTGCCAAAGCATGGTTCTTATTAATGAAAACATGGCAACAACTCAGCTCTTTGTAGCCTGATTAAATAAACAATAGAACTTCCAGACAGTGAGAGGGGCTCTGCAGCCTTTAAAAACAAAGTGTATTTCTTTGTTTTTTTGGGAAAGAAGAAATGAAAAATGAAGATGGTCACCAAATAGTGTGACTTCATTAAAAAAAAAAATATATATATATATATAATCCCCATTTTAGTGTATTACATAAAAATTGGATAAGTACCCAGTGCTCAAAATTGTTCACTGTAGGTGTTAGGATCCTGGGTGACTTTCACTTTCCTGCATTTTATATTTTTACAATGCTTAACTTTTTAAAATGAAGCATGTATTATTTATGGAAGAATGATTTAAAGAAGATACTTTTTCAATTCAATTAAAAATTAATATGAAATCATGTGTCTCCCAGCCTACAGAGAAAATGTACAGTTAAGAACTTTATTGAGTCAGGCATAGACAAAGGGAAAGTTAGGGGTTACCTCAAGCCTACCACATGGCTGTGCCAGTTTCAGAAAGAAGCAGGTGATCCAGATCAGGACTTTCAAAGATCTCTTACTGTATTTATAATCTCCAAAACTTAGAAGATAAACAGCCCACCATTTTATTAGATAACCAGCTCACTATTGGATAATTTTAATAGTATATTGTATTGTGATAAGTTAGACTGCATTTTGTTATACAGTGCTACTAATTCTGTGTGCATGTTTACTCTTTATCTTATTTTTGCCAGAATGTAGCCTCTGTGAGGACAGGCACTTTATATGTAGTTTGACACAAAGCATCTATGAAATACTTAATGACAGAAATTGTTAGAAGGCTTATAAACTCCAAGGTCTTACCTGTATTATTAACAAGTTGACTCTTCATAAGCTATATAAGTTGTAGGTAATGTTATTTCTTCAAGGCAGCCTGTCAGATGTCTGACACAGCAACCATGCTTACTATCATTCTGATTTTTCACCAAAACTCTATATAGACACATGAGAGCTACACAGCAGTGATGAGGAATATGGTTCCTCAACCAGAATCCATAGAAGGCAAAATGGGCACTGGGAGTGCGGTGGGGTGATGTGGAGTGGAGTGAATCCATTAGAGGAGAGAGAGAGAGAGAGAGAGAGAGAGAGAGAGAGAGAGAGAGAGAACACAAAGATAACCACCATATGGAATATGGATCTGTTGCATTTACATCTCTGGTCATTCTTTACTGCTTCTCTCTCACCCTGGTAATCATGATTCCTGAGACAGGGATACATCTATTGTATCCTCTTTTGTGTACATTCTATTTTGCATCCCCAGGATGTAGAGCAGCACCTGTTATATAGTGGGTGCTCAGTGGAATACACTTTAAGATGCACTAGTAGACCCCGAATTGATTGACTATACTAAGTCATCAATCATTCAACAGCAATGTAGACCCCTTCTCAAGACAGAAAATTATGTCTGTGTTCTTAACAGGGTTCAAGGAATAGAAACATTCAGATGAAATTTGTGCACTATCCATTTGGACTGATGGATTCTGAATCTTCCTTTTGGCATTCTTCCCTAGGAAATATCTACAAAATTATCTTTGCTTCCTTATTTCCTAAAGTTCTTTTCTTCCTTTCCCCATTTAAAGACACATTTAGCAACTGAGTTCAGGGTATTGTTTTCTTTAGACATGACTAATTTCATGCCTTTTTATCTTTATTTCTTTGTCTCACAGAATATCCTTCCCATGGGGTAAGCTCTTGATGAGGTTATATTAACTAGTTTTCTTTGTTGCCTTTTCTTCTGATGAAACTAGTTGTCATCTCATTTGTATTTTGATCCCTATACTTCTCTTTCCCTGCAGTGCTATGAACTCCTAGAGGGTAAATGTTTTTAGTCTTTTGCTTTTGCGATATAATGATATTATAATCTCATGTTTTGTTTCCTTTTGTTTTGAAAAAAGATGGCTAACCAGTCATTATCTGGCCTCTAGATTTGGCTTCCCCTATCTGGAATACTGCAGTGGACTCATAAATTCATCCTGCCTTTCACTAAAAGACGGAAGACAGAAAGGTTAGAAGACTTCTCTGTGAATGGGGCAATGCCATTCAGTGACTTAAAAATCACCTCTCAAACCAAGAAGAAATATTTGGATAAGTTAATAAACAGGAACCT
>PVHY01009162.1:0-57879 GCA_004024945.1 Uropsilus gracilis | reverse complement strand
TTGATAATTAACTACTTGTTTCTTTACATTTTGTTCTATTCTTTTCATCCATTCTCCCTTGCTTTGAAAACTCTATTACCTATAACCATATTTTACAAAGTTCAATAAACCAATAGTATTGCAAGGAAGGAAGGAAGGAAGGAAGGAAGGAAGGAAGGAAGGAAGGAAGGAAGGAAGGAAGGAAGGAAGGAAGGAAGGAAGGAAGGAAGGAAGGAAGGAAGGAAGGAAGGAAGGAAGGAAGGAAGGAAGGAAGGAAGGAAGGAAGGAAGGAAGAGCTATAGGGAAGAAGGAGGAAGGAAGAAGGAGATGAAAAGGGAAGGAGGAAGAAAAAAATGTTTTTAACTTTTAAATTGGTGATATAAGTTTGTGAAAATTTTCTAAGGTAAAATCATTGCTCCTCACTTTATGTCACAGTTCTATTAGATTTTTAATCTGATAATAACTTTCTTTTAGCTTTGAGTTTATGGCGATTCATAGTGTGTCATGAAGAGATTGGATTTGCCTGTGACCTGAACATCTATTGTTTGATTTCCTGAAATCAACTCTTCTTTTAGCTGAGTGTTTCTTTCCTACAATAGAATTATAGCACCTTACTTTTTTTTGTCTCTGCAACAGGACAAATGATTATCAGCTTTGTATCATCCAAGTCCTAAATATGGGATATGAGCATACTGTACCTAAACTTCAGAATGGAGCTAAGACACTTTGGTTCAACTTTTGAAAATGCAGTGTGACTTGAGAACATATATTAATCTTTATATATGTTTCATTTTTTAGTGCTAGCATACCCTTTCCATTTGTAAAAGTCTTCATTAATATAGCATTATACAAGAGATACCCATATAAATTAAAGAAATAAGCAAATCAATATTAATATTTAACCAATGAAATTTTCCTTATATTAAACCCTTGTTTTTCAATATTTTATTTTTGTGGATTTGGCTTATTCACTTGCAAAAGTCCAGAATATTGCTGTGGGATATGTAGATATATAAAGTTACTAATCTGAGACTATAAGCATGGAAAAGAAGATCAATATTCCTCTAAGGATTTCTAATTAACAAGATAACATAATTCACGAAACTTGCAGTGTTAACTTGTAAATTGTTAAATATCATCTATAGAATAATTTTTAAAAGTTATAGAAATAGAAATACTTTTGGCATGTTTTTGGTATTCTGAGAAAAATTATATACACAGCAGGTAATTGAACTAAATAGCCAATTTAATCAGAAAGCATTCTAAAAATAGTAAATTGTGTCAGAATAAAGATGTATAGTCTAATCTTTGCCCTTTCGTAGAATTTTTAGAGATTCTTTTTTGAAATAGTTGTGACAGAGATCACTCAGGTTAAAAAGTAAAATAAGTAGTATTACGTGGTATATCTTATAAATATAGGCAGGTTAACAGGATTAGGTCACAGTAGTTTGATGAGCTAAAAATAAATCAGGATAATTAAATATTTTCACATTTCAAAAAAGTGAAGTTATGTTGCAAAGTGTTATCAACAATGTATAAAAACTATCAATAAATTCGAAAAGAGAACAAAAATAATTGTGAACAATGACCTCCTAGTAACAAAGGAAAATTATGGAACTAATGTGTGACATCATTTTTTGGGTTAATCAGCTCACAAACATTAAGGAATAATTGTCCAGTATTGAACATATGTGTAAAGCCATGGAATAAAACTCAACAAAATATTTCTAAAGATTGTGAACCATGAAAGCACATCTTTTTTAAAATCTAATTTCAATCTATAGTATTTAATAACAGGAAGTAATTAGTTACAAAAAAGTTTTTATTACAGATGTGATTATTCCCTACATTTTTACCTCTCTGAGATCAGAAAATTGGCATGCTCTGCTTTTTTCCCCTGTGATTTTATCCTTCTTTAATTTTATACATCAAAAGGCCTATAGGATCTTTTATTTTCCCTATGAGAGTACTTTATATTTCACTGAAAAAATTCCATGCCTTGAAAATGACAGCATATGACTGATCTACATTATTGATTCATTAAGTCATATATTCATATATTCAATACTTTTATAACTGCTATGTGCACAGTGAATCTTCGGATACAATAAATCCAACGACGAGTATTTATTCCCCATACAACTTACGCTGTATGTGGAAGAAAGGTTAACAAGTTTTCAAAAGATTTCAAAGTAAGAATTCTTAAATACTAACATATAGTCTATATGAGAAGCTATCAAGATGAAGACAGTAGAGATGCCCACTTTAGAAAGAGTTGTCACTTGGGGAAGTAACAAATTGAGCTTAAAGGGTGAGAAGTCATTTACACAGGAAGAGGAGACAGAATGTTTAAGTCATTTAGAAGAGTGAGAAAGGGCAGAGAAACAGGAAAAGGAGATGTATGGGCAAGAACAGAAGGGGGATCATTTAGGTTAAACTAAAACAGTGAAGATGGATGATAGCTGTCGCAATTGAGGAAGTGATAAAGTCAAAGTATAGTTTGTCTCAGGTAGAGACTTAAATAATTTCATTGGGAACGTGGATGATTATTCAGGCCACAGAAAAGTCATCAGTGATTTTATGATTTTAAAATGCTAAATGGCATAATGCACTGGGAAAGAGCAAATAGAAATTTCTTTTGTTTTTTGATTTTCAGTTAGATAAGTATATATATTTTTTGTTTTTTAATTAATTGCATATTTTTAAATTGATTGCACACATATGTATATAGTACATCATTGTCTACCCTGAGACAATTTTCCCACCACCTTATCACCCCTGAACCATCATCTTAATTGCTTAAGATGCCCACCCCTCCCCCAATTTTACCCTCCTTCTCCTCTCCTGCTCTGTGCTTCAGCTCTGCTGAGAGTTTTAAATTTTTCCTGTCCTTTGGTTTGTTTGTTTTCCCTATATCCTGCATATAGGTGAGATTATCTACTATTTCTCTATATCTAAAACTCCAAGGGCTCTGACATTCTTTGTTTGATACAATCATGTTGCACCTATGAGAAATGGGTTGGATACCTAAAAACTAGGTTTGGAGAAAATGTCCTGAACTCTGATTCTGAACACGTACAATTTTATGTGACTGTTTGTTCCCTTGGAATAATGATTAGCTAATTCATGACAATTTATATAGTATCAGAGACAGAATTTTAAATTTTTTTTATTTTTTAATTGATTGCACACACATGCACAATGCATCATTGTCTACCATGAGGTTCTCTCACACCTTGTCACCCATGAATCATCATCTTAAACTCCTTAAACTCCCTCCCCTGATTTTAACCTACCTCCCCCGCCCTTGTTCTATGTTTCTTTCTGCTAAGAGTTTTAAATTTTATTTATACTTTTATTTGCTTATCCTATTCCAGCATATAGGTAAGATCATCCAGTATTTCTCTTCATCTTTCTGGCTTATTTCCACTAACATGATTCCTTTTAGATCCACTCATGTTATCGCAAATGCATCAAATTTGTCGTTTTTTGATTAATGTATAAGATTCCATTGTGTACATATATCACAACTTTCTTATTCATTTGTCTCTTTTGGTACATGTGGGTTGTTTTCATATCCTAGCTATTGTGAATAGTGCTGTGATAAACATTCAACTACAGGTGTCTTTTTGAATTAGTTCTTTTGTACCCTTTCAGTAGATTTCCAGAAAAGGAATTTGTTGAATCTAATGGTGGTTCCATTTTCAGCAGTTTGAGGGTCCTCCACATAGCTTTCCACAATGGCTGGACCAATGTGCATTCCCACCAGCAGTATAATGTTCCATTCTCTCCACATCTTTGCCAGCATTTGCTGTTGCCTGCTTTTTTGGGGGGAGGGGTTGTTTGTTTTGGGGGGGGCATTCTTACTTGTATGAGATGTTATCTCATTGTGGTTTCAATTTGCATTTCCCTGATTATCAGTGATGAACATTTTTCATATGCCTAGTGACCATGATTTGTATTTCTTCTTTAGAGGAGTGCCTTTTCAGCTATTCTCCTATTTTTTGACTGGGCTTTTGTTTTTGTTGTGTGAGTTATTTGTGGATCTTTATTATCAGATCCTTATCACTTGTATGGAGAGCAAAAATTCCAATTATGTTGTATTTCTTTTTATTTTTATTATCTCTTTTGCTGTACAGAAGCCTTTTAATTTGATGTAGTTCCAGCTGTTTATGTTTTCTTTCATTTTCTTTGCCTGTATAGTTGTGTCCTGGAAGATAGTTCTGTGGTATAGTCATGGCTTGTCTCGCCTATGTTTTCTTCTATATGTTTTATGGTTTAAGGTCTTATGTCCAAGTCTTTTATCCATTTGATAATGTTAATTCTTCCAATTTATGGGCAGGGGGATGTCTTTCCATTTTTCATGTCTTCTGTTTCTTTAACAGTGTTTTATAGTTCACTTTGTGTAGGTCTTTGACATCTTTTGTTAAGTTTATTCCCAGGTATTTAATTTTCATTGGTACAATCGTAAATGGAATGATTTTCTTAACTTCTTCTTCTTCAGACTAATTTTACATTTAAGAAGGTACAGATTTTTGTGTGTTAATTTTGTAACTGGCTACTTTACTGAACTGGTTTATTATTTTCATTAATTTTTCTGTAGGTTTTTTCGGGTTTTCTTTATAACTTATCATGTTGTCTGCAAACAGAGATAACTTTACTACTTGTTTCCCTCTTTGGATTCCTTGCCTTATTGCTCTATTAGTACTTCCAGTATAATTTTGAAAAACAGTGGTGATAGTGGACAGCTATGTCTTGTTCATGTCTTGTTCCCCTCAAAGGAAAGACTCAGTTTTTCACCATTTAGGATCATATTGGCTGTGGATTTGTCATATATTACTTTCATTATGTTAAGGTATGTTCCTTCTATCCCCAGAATTTTGAGGACCTTCATCATAAATGGATATTGAACTTTGTCAAATGCTTTCTCAGCATTTATTGATATGATCAAGTGATTTTCTATTTCTTTTTGTTGATTGTTGGATTATATTACTTGATTTTCAGGTGCTGAACTGTTCTTGATTCCCTAGGATAAACCCCACTTGGTCATGGTGTATTATCTTTTCCATGCATTGTTGGATAATATTCGTTAGGATTTTGTTGAGAATTTTTGCTTCTATATTTATTAGAGAGATTGACCTCTAGTTTTCTTTCTTTATATTAAGGTTTATAAGATCTTAAAAGGTTAATTTTATGTTTTTTCATTATGAAATTCTTATGAGAATATTCATTATGAATAATTTTCCTGGCCAGTGAGATACAGAAGGAATATGAATTTCTCCTCATATGAAACTCTCTCACAAAGTTGAGTTTGTCTTTGCATCTGTTTTGAATTCACTGCTCTAGAATTTTTGATTAGCATTTTGTAAGCTTGTGAAAGGAAATATAAACTACTTGTCCATGAGAAATTATTTACTTCTTACTCAGTATAAAGCTAGTATGCAATTCTAGGAAAGAATCATTTTTATTTTAATCTTAAGGAATGTTTATAATGTATCAGTTAATTTCTAGACTTAGGCAATGGGCAAATAGATCTAAAATTTAAAAAAATAAAATTTTCACCACTTAACTTTAACTATAATAATCAGCGACTTTAATCGGAAAGAAGCAAAATCTTACACACATTTTAATCATGACAGGCATAGTATCTATATGCTTCTTGGACATTTTCTTCTGCCTATTTAAATTTTCTCTGCTGATTATTTTTGTCGAGATTGGAGGTTGCTATTTCTATGAGTGCCCTTTTTATCGTGAAAGGAGGAAGGGGGTTATTTAAATTGAGGTAAAAAATAAAGAATTTGAAGTTTATACTCAAAAGTGAATGCAGTCTCTAATTTAATGGCATGCTGTTACAAGTTTTTTGTACATAATGTGAAGCTGTTCCTTGAATATATCATTTAGTTCTCTGATTGAGAATTGTCTCTTTTCTAAGACTATAGAAATATTAGATTCATTCTGATGGTATTCAGTTCTAATGGCAACTCAGCAACTGACAATATGAGGACTACCATACCATAAACTGAAATTCCACATGTTAAAACCAAACTGTATCTTTTCTTCTCATGTGAATTTGGCTTTAGATTCTAATTATTAAAATTATCTTACTTATTTCAAGGTACATACATGACTGAATGAAATATTAGATACTTAAGGAATTATGTTTTTCATCTGTTTCTACTCTGAATGATCCATTTGCTAACATACGTCATTATTTATATTCAAACTTCTAGCTATTGGCTATTTCAGTGATGCATTTGTCTACTGTCACTGGATATGGCAGCTAGAGATTTTCCATTTTTATATCATATTCCTACTTCTACTCCTTCCATCTTTCTTTCTCTTCTAATTACATTACGAGTTTGAGTTGTAGTCAAACACTGGCACTGTTTATATTGCTATGAGATTGTAAATATTAGTCACTAGTGGTTCAAGTAGTGTTCTAGAATTGCCTTTCCTATCGGATGTAATTCTTTTTTTTTTTGTTATGATTTCCTAAGATTATTTTTTGTAAAGGTGTTATATCCTCAAGTGTCTTTGTTTTTATATCACCAACTACTGTCCCATATTTTTTGAAAGAGTGAATAGATTTCAAGAGAGGAGTGTTTAATGTGGACTACACAATAGGACATTGATGGAAAATATATATTGAGCCATGTTCTCCCCTGAACGCTGGGACCAAAGTGTTCTGGTTTTAAGGGGCTTATTACAAGCTTTTTTGTATGTTGTATGTATCAATAGCATCTCAAGTATCCATTCAAGATCTCCTGCTTTAGTAGAATAAAGAAAACCAGATCACAATCTTGTTCATTTTTTTTCCATAGTGTCTCCATGGTTAATTTTCTTTTCCACTGATACTTTAAATAGCCTGATTTGCTTGTTTCTTAGCACAATTTTAAGATGGAATTCTTTCAGATTTAGTTGAGGTCCAGAGGGTAAAAACAAACCAAATAGGTGGTATCTTCTCTCATATTCTTAGGGGAATTACTAGAACAATAGTGTGGAATTTCAATGGAAATAGCTCTAAAATGGATTTTTTTAATGTAAGAGGAAATAAAAAGGACTGTTTTGAGGAGGCATTTCTGATGTTTCTTAAAAGTAGATTATCCAAGTGGACTTCATATTTTTGCCTTGAGACCGGAATGCTTAATAAGAGACTTGCCGCATACTGTGGGTTGCAGGAGTTGAGACAGGCAGGTAAACACCTGGCTGGTGGTATGATTTTACCCTCATTTTGGTAGTTCAAGTTAGTTGTTCTCAGTAGGAAGGTCTTTGAGAAATGAATGAAAGCACAGCATGATAAAAACAGCCAGGTTTTTAATACCTGTCAGCCTTCCCTAACATCAGATACAATTATACTAGCAAGCAAAATGATCTTTTTCCATTGTGTCTCCTTCAACTGGCAACTTTGTTACCCATCATTAATTTGCTGGGGTCCTTTAGTGGTTTCTATGCTGATGTCCTCACAATTGGCTTAACTGAATCCACAGGAAATAAATGTTCTTGGTGAGCCTGCGGTAGGGCAGCAACTTGATCTGACAGTGATCACTTCTGTGAACTCTACTGCCAGGTAGGTAGTACAGTCAGAGATTTTTCATTTTCATTCATCTTCAACACTGAGACAAAAACTCGACCATCTATCTCACTAAACTCCGTAGAATACATCATGTTAAACTGTTAGAATAATGCCCTAAAACCCCTCTTACTTGGCATGAGACATGAGCAAAGATCTTCTTCCTCATGATGGAACATAGAAAAATGCTTAAGCGCTCCAAGTTATTTCTCAAAATAACTCCCTCCCTGGGAGCCCAAAATGCCTTTCTGCTGAAGTAGCCTGGACTCTTAGGGAATCTTTTCCTCTTGGGCATCTTTTTTATATGATCTTAGGTACTTTGAGCATGGCCATTTTTTGATTTTTGAAATAAATATTAAGCTGATGATCGCAAAGCTAGTTTTGAGATGACACCTCCTTGGCAGTTTTTGTCAGATGATATATTCTCTCACTTGGAAACCTGGAAGTAATCGCTACATATTGTATTCTCAGCCTTTGCAATTCAATAAAACTCATCTAGGAAAAGTCAAATTTACTGTGCTAAATTGTTTATTTATTGATTTATATATTTTCTACCTTTCAGTTAGAAACAAGTCTGTAAAAGTTAAAAGTGATGTGAAAGGGCATGCAGTTGAGGTGGGAATAAAGACAGAAAACCTGAACAGCAAATGAGGCTAATACAAAAATATATTAGACCATTCCAACATTCTGTTAAGCCAAATGCTTCACAGTGATAGAAAGCATGGTGAGAATGATTAATTCCACAGTTGAGGAAATTTTTAGCATGAAGTAAGTTTCTTGGTCATAGGCAATGATGTATGGAATAACATGATAGTTGGCAAAGCATTCTGCAAATTCATAGGTGGTAGTCTTTTACAGATGAACTGCTTGCAAAGAAGCCAAAGTCAAGTTCAGAATTAGTATTTATTCCACTAAAAGAAAAACCAACAACAAAAAATACCCTAGTATCCTCCCCATAGTAAAGGGGATCTCATGTACCCATCCTGTTATAAGGTTGGTTTCCTAACACTAGATATAGCGCCATATGGAAAATTCGGTGTTGCTCACTTATGTTACTAGGTTTAGCATTCAACTGTGGTTATAACCTGATCAGTCTTGGTAAGTGGAAATTCATATTGCTTAACTCAGGAGTAACCCATAGGGCTAGGTCCCTTGGCTTGTGAGTCCATTGAGAAAGGACAGCAATGACTAAGGAGAGTAGCTTATTGATAATCAAGCAACAGCCTTTAATTATTAAAATTCTCCATTCCTACCAAAAAAAGTCAGTTAGAAATAATAAATAAATTCAGTAAAGCTGTAAGTTTCAAAATCAAAATGAAATTGGGTGCCAAGAGAGACTCCCATCTGGGCCATCAACTGAAATCAGGTAGAGAGACCCCTTAACTATTACCTATAACTCAAAAATCCTCTTCTTCTAGCTTCTCCCTAAGAAGCAGACTCAAAGCTGTAGCTCCTTGAGTCTCTCACAGACTCATTACCTTTTGTTATTGAAAATTCCCTGCTGCTTGCCAGTAGAATTTTTTGGCTCTCTCCAGGACCAGAGAGAAAAAACAAAACAAAACAAAACAAAACAAACAAACAAACAAACAAAAAAACCACTCTTACTTGCAGTTTAATCTTTTTTGGGTCCTTTGCCACCTACAGCCATTTCACTAAAATTCCAAGCCAGAACAAGACTCATAGAGTACAGACCTATTTATTATTAAACAAAGTGATTACCTAATTATTTATTACAGAAAAAAAAATATAAGAAAAACCCCAGTTACCCCACCATTGTCCAAAACCTCAGTTCTAGTACTGTCAACCTCACCACTGGTCCAATCCTTCAGAGTTCATCAGTGCATGTTCCAAACATAACATCGTTTCTTCTTCTTGATGTATTCCAGTTTCAAGCATGAAGTCAAAGCCGTGATGCTATCTTCTCCTTGTTGTCCTCCTCCAGGTAGTAGAAAGAAACTCCACAGTACAGGAACCAGCAACTTATTTTCTTCTCAGGCTTAGTTCACATGGCCTCTCCAGAAACATTTGAATCAAATTCAGTAAGAGAAACTCCAACATAGAATTCAAACTTCTAACCTCTTTAGCTATCAGCAGGCACATCCAGCTTATACTTACTAAAAGCCATGAGTTTACCAGCTCAGACCAAAGACCCCAGGTCTCAGGCCCCTTGGACCTCATGGTCTGGCCTCCATCTTTCCTCTTAAAATCACTGAATCAAAAATGGCTGATCTCCTCCTTTGTTCTCAACCATTATTTATACCCTTCCTTCCTGCCAAGTCTTTCAGCCAAGAGGCCTCTGGACCAAACCAGTTTTCTTTGAAATTTACAAATCTATAGCAACCGGAGAGTAGTTACATCTTATAAATGCATGTATCAACTTTGTGAGTGGCACCCCACCCGGGTAGTAGGCTCCCCAGTATCAAAACTACAAAAAAAATTGCCTGTATATCTATACAATAACAATGATCAGAAAGATAAATTAATAATATAATCCTACTTATATAATTCCGGGACAAGCAGGAGAGGTTACTAAAGGGATACAAACTTTAACTATAAGATAAGAATGTATAATATGATTGTTATAACTGTCAACACTGTTTTTTGTAATAGAAATTTGCTGAGAGTAGAGTCTAAATATGAGAGAAAGAGAGGTTATATTTTGCTTTGAGGATTATAGAATCAATATTGATAATAACTAGATATGTTGAAATGGGCAAGTCGATGGCATAAGAAATTCAGGAATGTGATAGTGATCATTAGGAAAATGACCTGCTAGGAAGCAGAACACTTTTAAGTTCAATGACATAACATCATACAAATATTAGTGTGAAATCTATGTCTTGACATAAATTTACAGGAGATAATTTTTGATTAATATCATGAAATTTATTATGGGGCATGTATATCTTCTGGAAAATGGTTATATTCTGATGTGGCAATTAGTCCATGTAATTCTAAAAGATAGAGACTATTAATATATGTCCATAGACATAATATTGTAGTGATCATTAAAAGATAAAAACTTTATAGCTATCAACATATGCACCGAATAACCACTAAATACAGTGATTGCTATGTTTCATATAAGTATCTTAAGAAAATATGAATTTAAAATAAGGACAGATGAACAAAATTTTAGAAATAGAATAAACATCCAATTTTATTCTGTTAGATTTTTTAATCTAAAATTATATCAAGAGTTAAAAAAGTAAAACAATTACTAGGTCAAATTGAAAAACTGGGATAAGAACTCCAGGTTTACAAAATCTCTGCCTTAAAAGTGTGCCTCCTCTGTATGTGTCAACTAAAATGGCCATTTCTATATACATTATTTCTATATTTGAATAGGTTTTAGGTTGCTTCTGAATTGGAAGACAATTTCTACAGCTTCTTGATTTAATTTTGGATACGTAAACACTTGCTGTGAATTTGGACACGTTTCTGGCTTCAGACAGGTCCATAAATCCCATGAAACCAGGGCTTAATCAAGAGAATAGATGGAAGCTTTGAAATGCTAAACAAATTGAACTGAAGGAATTTCACCCATTTCTTCTCCTTTTCCCTTTTTCTCTTTACCATATAACTGAACTGATTTGAAATTCCTTGGAGGGTAAACTTCAGCAGAAGAGTTGTAGAGGATGTAAACACCTTGAATTCACAGCAATGTGAAATGTAGCACTTTTCCACTTTGAAAACCATGTTGATAGGTATTGTTTAGAGCTCTTGTGGACTTTATGACATTTTTATATTTACTTTTAGGTGTGGCTATAATTTAACACACTAAGACAAAAACATACGCCAACACAGAATTAAAATAATGCACTGAAATGCAAAAACAAGAATGCTATCTTTTGCTGTTTAAGAGAACGTTAACTTGTCCTTCATTTTCTCTTTTAATAGTATATACACTGATGATTAAAATGCAGCATTTCACCATTTCAACCTGACCTCAGGTTTTTTCCATGTGAATTTTATAATTCTAATAGTTGATAAAACGAGCAAATAGATTGTACAAAGAAATTATCACTAAGTTGAAACTATATGTAATCTATAGTGTTTGTTTCACTAATATTGTAGCATGACATGCTTACCACTAGAAGGCTACAACATTCATCAAATGTAAAACTCTTTTGAGATACTTATCTTGAAAGGTGAATAGAAAACTCTTGAAATCATTTATGAAATTCACTTTTAGACTTTTTGTTCAAATAAAGACATTTGACAGATTTGAATAAAATTCTAAAATCTTAGATTAAATAAACATTTTAGAATCCATTTAAACCACAAAACAGAATATATATCAGTTTGCATAAGAGTATTCACATTTTGCAATGGATCTCTGGAAAAATAAGGGAAAACATTAAGGAACAACTTCAAAAGAACAAATCAGAGAGAAGTAATTCATATATATTTAGCATTCTGCATGTTCGAGTGTTCATTTAAGCTCTTATTCCCTTATGATGCATTTTTATTAAGCAAGGTTCAGAGAGAAAGGAAAGAAGTCAAAGTATTGGCTGAAGGGATAGCAAATGTGCTTGAAGTCACTGCTAATAGGACATCATTGTTGCTCTTAAATTAACTCCCTCTCAACTGTTTTTCTACATCCTTCCTCAGCTACTCCCTGTTCTCAGCATTCCATTTGGCCTCTGACTATTTACCTTACTAAAGCATTACTCCTTTTTCAAGGGAATGACACAATTACCTGCCAAAGAACCTCTCAGATAGTTGTCACTACCTCAGTCTTTTCACTTTCCTCTATGGAGTTATTACTACTTTTCTATTTATTTTCTTAACTCTATTATTATCCTTATCTATAAGGAAAAGTATTCCTTCTCCATTCTAAAATTAATTTATGCCCAATTCTCTCCCACTTCCTTAAGAACTTATTTATCTAGTTCCACTTTTTGTTGTTTAATATCATCTCTCAAATACTGTTTTTCTGTAGAGAAAACAAACTTGCTGATGCTTGAAGCTCAATCCTACTTATTTTTTTCCTCATTGTCAAAAATGAATAATAAATTTTTAAAAATCTTGTTCTGTAATCACTGACTATTCCCTTATGTCCCACTTACTTGTTAATCCTTTAATTTTTGTGTACTCTTTCTCATTTGTTTCTTTCACATTTTATTTGGACTAAATCTGTATATGCAGCTCTTGCTTCATCTTTGGTTTTTGGTTGTAAAGAGTAATTGATCATCATGCCCAATTTAATCATAAGAATAATTTAATATAAAATTTTGGTGGATACAACACTTTGTGGGAAAACTATGAATATGAACATGGTTCAAAAGTCATAGAAAAAGACTCATAATTATTGATAAAAGATAATAACCCAATTAAAGAAAGGGAAAATTAAGAAAAAATTGATTCAAAAATATATATGTATATTTATAGAGAGACAAATATGTACTATATATATTATATATGTAAAATACCTGTCATTAGGAATGAGAAATATAAGGTGAAAAAATATAAATAAAATATAAAAAATATTAACTTATTTATATCTGCTAGGATGGCTATAATAAAATGATACATAATAGCAAATATCAACAAGTATGTTAAGAAATTGCAATACCCAAAGATAGCTGATAAGAATACACAGTGGTTCATGTTATTTTGAAAAACAATTTGGCTTTTATTCAAAATGTTAAACTTAAAGTTACTGAATACTGTAGCAATTCTAGTACTAAATATATAGCCAGGAGAAATAAAAGCATGTCCACTCCAAAATGTAGACACACATTTTGACAGCAGCATTAATCATAATAACACCAAAGTGAAACCAAATCAAATGTTGGGGAACAATCTAAATGATTACAAGTAAACAAAAGTGGAATCCACACAATTATTCAGAAAAAATATGCAAAGTTCTGATACATGCTGCAACATGGATGGACCTTGAAAATATTATGCTGAATAAAATAAACCTCTCACAAAAAATACATATTATAATGATGTCATTTATAAGACTGTCTAGTAGGCACATCGATAAGAAAGTCCTGAAAGGAGGTGACTGTTGATGGGTACAAATTTCTTTTGCCGGTCACAAAAATATACTATAATTGGATGATGATGATGATGATGTGATGATGATGGCAAATATTTTAGTTAAGTTTATTTTTATATAACCTGTATTTCAATAAAGCTGTTTTTAAATAATCATTCAGAATAAGATACAGCTAGCTCTCACAACAAAAACCAGTGGAGTCATTACACTGCCACTGTTCCTGCCTTCTGAACTTTGGGCAGAGATGCTTTTTCTTTCTTTTTTTTTTAATTGATGGCATGAGGCGACTCACCTCACTTCTTAGTGTCAGTCACTGTGGACATCTGCTATGAGTGGAACTATCTGATTGCTAAGTTTAAGACATATCTCTGAAGTCTAAGGATAGCGATCTGAGGAAACAATTACCTGAATGTTTTATGTAAAACAGCAGTGTCCAATTTTCTAAATATTGATGAGAAATTCAAATAATGAGTAAACATGAAAAGGACAAGTTATCTAGAAAGTTTTGAATATGCTTTTTTCCACAGCCAGATAGATGCTAACTATATGTTCCACCTGAATCTGAATGTTAAGATGCTTGAAACTGAACTTCTATTATTCATAATACCCTGGAATTTTTTATAATAGAAATTGTATTCACCCAGATGCAAACAAACAAATGAAAAACTTGTTTCCTTTGATTCTTCCATTCTCATAACTATCCTGGACCAGAATTCTGAGAACCCGAATTTTAAACTTTTATTATCTCCACTCTCTTTTTATAAAAATTATGATTACTGATACTTCTAATTAGTTTTAACTGGCATTATTTGACGTTCAGTTTATTTTAGCACCATTCTAACAAGATTTTCTATTCCTTCAACAGACCACTGCCAAGTCAATCTTCTCTAAGCATAGCCTCCATAAAGCTGCTGCTCTTAAAAATCTTCATTGTTAAGAATTCCGTGTTAAACAGTCATTGGCATTCAAGGCAGTACCAAACATTTTCTTATTCTACATTCTCAGAATATTTTCTCATTGTAAAGGCATGTATCTAAAAGATTTTTCTCTTCCCTCATTTAAAATATATAATTCAGTAGGGTTTGGTATATTTAACTACATTCTGAAAAAATTACTTCAAGAATAGATAAACATAAAATCAATGCAGAGAGAGAGGAAATTTGCATCATTACTAAAATGCTACAGATTTCTTACTTTTTACTAGAACTAAAATTTAAATAGACTTAAGATAAAAAAAGATAAAATGCTTGCAATTTTCCTAAGACAAAAAAAAAAAAAAAAGATATGTATCTAATCCCCTAAAAAAATTCTCAAAATTGCATTGGTAATAAATTTCAGAAAAAGTGGTTATTACCTAATATAGGTAAAATGGTCTCAAAATAAACCACCTTTAGACATCTCACCCTAAAACTCTATTTTCTTACTCTCAGTCCCTTCCTTGAATTTTATCTCTTTATTTTTTGATTCATTGCATTCCTGTGAAGCATAATTAAATTTCATAAAACTTCACATATTTAAATGATACACTTTGGTTATTTTGGCACATGTATATACACCTGGAGAATCATGAGGATAGGATAATTTTCTCCCAGATTTTTCATTGTATTACTTGGTAATCCATTGCTCCTGTACCCATGTGTCAGATTGCTATAGATCAATTGTAAAATTCTGGCAACTAACTGATCTATAACAATCTCTGATACATGGGTACAGGAGCAGTGGATTAATATGAATAAAATCACATTTTTTATTCTTTTTTGTTTGTTTGTTTTTTTGGTGTAGCTTCTTTAACAACTGTAAGAATTTTGTACTTAATTCATGTCATAAAATGAATTAATAGTCCTTCTAACTGCTAACTGCTATTTCTTTGACTAGTATATATAACAAATTCATCCATTCGTACTAATAATTGCTTGGATTATTAGCAGTTTTTCTGTAGTTAAAATAAATCCATTTTGAATATTTATGACCTAGTCTTCGTATGGTGATATATATTCACATAAGAAAGTTATCTGAAGAAAATTGAAGAGCAATCTCAACCTAGAAAATGGGTGGTCATTGAAACCCAGAGGCCAGGTTGCAGTGGTTTTCTTAGCTCCAGGCATCTTTCTGCCTGAGGCTATGCCATATGCAATGTGAGAATATAACTCCTTAGTACTGTTAATGGAAAGTCACTGTACAAATTAGCAATCCCTGCATGAGGCAATGCCTAAGGACATGAACATGTGAAACTCCCCACAGACTTATGGTTTCTCCTTGTCTGCTAAGAATGAGACTAAAGCACTGTGCCAAAGCAATGTTGCAGACTTGCTGAACTTGTCCATTTTGTTGTTGCGGTACTTATCCATGCTGATTTTTCTTTCACCCTTCCACCCAGATTTTTTAAGGTATAATTGACAAAAAACAAAATCAAAGCCTATGGGTGAGTTTAAGGTATATGAAGTGATAATTCCATATCAACATATATTTTGCAATAATTAAATAATAAAATTAATCAGCATACCATCTCTTCACATAGTCTTTTAAATGGTGAGAATAGAATATTTACAATCTACTCTTTGCAAATTAATTTAGTATAGTATTGCACAGGTACATTTGCTTTTCTGTACATTTTGGTGTTTGGAACTGGGAAGTGATAGAAATGAGATGTTGGTTAAAGCACACATATCAGTTACAACTTGCAAGAATTTTGTGTAGAATCTAATTTGAATCAAAATCTTAACTGGACGCAATTTAAACAAACAAGCATAAGAAAACTTGGCAGATCACAAAGGAAGTTTTCATTTAAAATAGTTCAGGAGAGATGTTAAGAATGAACTGAACCAAAACCTAGGTAATGTAAAAAAAAAAATGAGGGGGCTCAAAACTGTGATCTGCATTTGTTCTGTTCTTACAATAGAATGATTTGACAGGTTGAGATGTTACACTAGGGTAGAGAACAGGATCTTCATCTGAAGACTGTTCAGGTTTCTGAAGTTGTTTGTACTCACATTGGAACTTTGTGAGTAGCAATTGTTACAAGCTCTGACCTGATGTTGGAAATGGCTAGTTTCAATGGGTTGGAACCTGGTCCTCTATCTTCCATATATTGTATCTAGTATTTAATTTTTCCTTTACATTCTTTATTTTGCAGCATCTCATTCAGTATATTAATTTATTATTATTATCTCTCTGTTATTCAATGATCTTCAAATTTGATATCTCACCTTTCCTCTGACTTCACCTGACTGATTGACTGTCCCACAGTGAGCAGGAGGTGTTGCCTTTCACAAAGTTCTTGTTCAAGTTCATGTTTCAGGAATTCTTTAACAAACTGGCAACCATTCTCATGTTGCTCAACTCTCAAAATTTTGACTTCACATTTTGTCTAACTTTGTTTACTACCTAATGATGGTTGTTTTTGTATTTTGTCCAGAGCATGAACTGAAGAGATACTCCATATGGACTTAAAAACACTATATTGAAAATAGGAGTCCATTATTCCTAATATTCAGACTGTTTCACTCTTTATTATAGAAGAAATGGACTTTTCAGTCCTCTACTGGTTTTGGACTGGTAGCTCAATAGATCCCTAATTTATTATCCACAAAAATTGTTTTCTTATGCGGATATTTTGCTTGAGATTTGATGTATAGATTTGGCTCACTCATTTTTACTTTATCTGCCAATATGTGGGACAAAAGGGGATTCTCAATCCTTATCTCATAAGTTACCTTGTGAAAAAATGTAAACTTTACTTTTAATAACGGTATGCTCTATTGGGTCGAATATCACATTTTAAAAAAACAAAAACATATTTGTTGAAATATCAATGACTTTTACCTGAAATTTAAATTTACTAATAACAAAAAAGCAGAAATACATTATTCTGATTAGAGATGATTTTTTTTATTAGATTCATAGAACTGTAGGTGCACTTTGAAAATTCTATAATTTTAATTCAATTTGCATATCTTTTATTCACAGACAACTTGGTAAAGTGAAATACACCATCGTTCCCATAAATTATGACATTTTGCTCCATGGGTGCCAAGAAAACAATCTATTTTAATTTAATATGGCATGACTGGAAGACCTTAGCTGTCACTGCAAAAGAAAATTAAGAACTCTGAATCATCAATCCAGTATTTCTTTTAGACATCTTTTTTATGCTCTATTCTTACTCTTTACAGATCTAAGAGTAAGATATCTGACCTGAATCAAACTATAAATCCTAATAGAATTCAAGCGTGTGATTGATCCCTAATTTTTTCTCTGTTTTGATTCTCCTTGCAACTCCTCCCAGATATTAGAAGTTGCGGATTCAGAAATCTATGAAATGTTGGTTCTCATGTCATTTTTCATCATCTCTCCCCTGTTCCTCATTCCCTCTTTTAGTCATTCTCTATTTCTTTATTCTCCATCATTTTGATAAGGATTGTATTAACTCTGTTGACATAAGCTTTTTAATATAGACGTGAGGTGTGAAATTTTCAGTGCTTTAACACCACCACTTAGCACAATACCTGGTATGTATTAGTGAACACTCATTAATATTCTTGAAAGTTTGAACCTAGTTTTATCAGAAAAACCAGTCAAAAATCATGCTTCATGCCTTCCTTTATGACTATCATTACTGATGTCAGCATGCATGGCCCAGCTCTTTATTATATTTACCACATTGTGAACTAATCACTTGTTTATATGTGTTTTCCCCAATGAAGTTTCTTCTACCGCAGTTTTTGGTACATGTAATATTGTTCTATAAGTGTTGCTTGAACTGATATATTGAATAATTTGGTAATGTTTAAGATCAGTCATATCCAAAAATCAAAGGAGAGATGGGGAATATGACAGCTAGTGATAGTGATATGATATAAAAATTTAGAAGATTATTGTTTTTTTTTGAAGACAGGAACCATATTTCTTAAACTTTATTTTTACAAGTTGCCAGCCAGAACAAAAACTCAAGAAATTAACTTTAATTGATAGGAGTCAGGGACTTTAGTTATAAAGAATGAATGACAAAAATGGAAAAAGTTAATTTTGTGTTTAAAAAACCTTCAATATAGAAATTTGAGTTAATCAGAACCTTATTGAATGCTATCATTCTTCTACTTGACCCTGATATTCTGGAATAACTGCCAGAGTTAGAGTTTACTAACTGCATCTAAAACTCAATTTCATTGTTTATTTCTCACTTCTCACTTCAACATTCATTTAGCTTATCGTTTCACTTCTGTGATGATTCCTCTGATTGTTCAGGTAATATTCTCTGTTACATACACTCTACAAGCATTTACTGTTTGAACAGCAGGTAAAGGTTAAGTACTCTGGTCCAGAAGTGCTTTAGAGCCAAACACTAGAAGCAGATTTCCTGGCTTAGAAACATTTACTAGTTGCACTGCATATAACCAAAAGTCTGATTTTTCAGGGATGAATTTTCTGTTCTATATAATAGAGAAAATATGTAATTCTAGCCGCATCAGATTGTTATATTATGAGGATTCAATTGGTTAATATAAATTAATATAATATTATAATATAAATATCATATATTAATTGAATATATAAAATATTCAATTGGTTAATATAAATTAATAGTGAAAACAGAATATAAATTTATTTACATGCAATATAAAAATGAAGTCATGCAAATCACATGGAACATAACATGATATATAGCATGTGTATATCTCTTAATGTTTTTCTCTATGCATTTATTGCATATGAAATCTGTTTTTCTCATTGATGAGATCAGAGAGAAATGGTGTAAGGTAATGATTTACAGCACAGTTGCAAGAACTAGACTTCCTTATTTAAAATGCCAATTCTGTCATTTATTGATTGTGTCACTTAAGACAAGTTAATTAAAATTCTTGACTTCTCATAGCCTTAGTTTTCTTCCCTGCAAAATGTGCATAATATAACACCTATGCAATAGGGTTATGCTGAGACTAGAACAGATTAGTGTGGGTAAAGTAGCTATAAAGTGACTTACACAATAACTTTGCAAAAATGTCCATTTTTGCTATTTAATAACACAACCTAATTATCGTACAATTCAATATAAAGATTTTAATGCAAGCGTTGTTTCTTTTCCAAATTATAAACTTCTAGTTAATGTGAGTACATTTTATAACATCCTAATTTAGGTCCATGCTGTATTCTTTATTTTGTGTGTAAACTTGTACAAGCACTAATGAACTCCAGATTACCCAAAGTTAAATGATAAGATACCAGTGTCATAGTTTCATTTTTTGACTGTGTGTGCAAGTAGGTATAAAAACAATAAGATGAATTATCTTTCTAATACCCCAAGAGAAAATGGTATTTTGCTTGTCTTCTAAAATGAGATTTAAACAAACTTGAAATATATTTTGCTACCTTGCAGCAAGATTCCAAGAAGTACTTATTTTCCTTGACTCAGAATCTTAGGGACTCAAGGCTAGTGATACCATAAGACCATTCTACATCATTCAAATGTCATTGTTGGTATTTCCACTCTTCATGGATAGATATTGGAGTGAAAGAAAAGAAAAAGAGTCCAATATCAAAAACAAATACTTTTTAAAAAATATCCCAAATTTCTTTTGTAATTGTCATGTGACCTGTTCACTACTCCTTATGTGTGCATGATTCTTTCATCTTCGACCAAATCACTCAAGCCAATACCTCATCTGCCTCTTTCCTTCCTGTTCCTTCTGATAACCATTATTCTTTCACTGAGTCCTAGATATATTCCTTTACACTTACCTATTTCTTTTTTGATTTTTATTCCACATATGAGTGAAACTATATGATATCGTTTACTTTGTGACTTATTTAGCCCAAATAATCACATCAGGTTTCATATATTTTGTCCTAAAGACACTATTTTATGTTTTAACATCTGAATAGTATTCCACTGAGTATGCAGTCCATAATTTCTTTATCAACTAGTCTATTAATGAGTACTTAGACATACCATGAATTGCCAATTGTGGGCATGCAGTTATGAGATAGAGTATATACATCTTTTCTTATTAGAGTTTTCATAGTTTTAAGATAAGAGGGTATGGTGGAATCACACAGGATTTCCATTTTCATTTTCCTAAGAAATTTCTATTTAATTTTCCATAGAGGCTTCATCAACCCACATCCCCATCAACAGTGGGTGAGGGTTTCTTTGTCTCTACATCCCCATCAACACTTGCTGTTTCGATTTTTTTTTTTTTTGATATGGGCTATTCTCACAAGGATGAGGTGATATCACATCACACACAAAAAAACATAATAGGTTATGATTTGCATTTTCCTTCTAGTAAGTGGAAAATCCCAAGATTTCTATGTGCTTTCCTTAGCTGGTTTACCACCTAGCCTTCATCACCTCTATAGAAGTAAGGGAAATGAGCAGTTATCAGAGTCTAAGTGCTCACTCATGAAGCTATTGGAGAGAGTACACCTAAGTCCTGGTGGATCATTTACTATGTGTTGCCATGCTCACATGTGTTTATAAAATTGAAAAGTTAAGATACTTGAACTATAATAGTTTTCCTTTTTGTCTTTCCTTCAAGTTGACTAGAAATGGTTAATTTAGTATCCAACTAAAGTGATTTTGAAGTGTTTGGGCTTAGTGGTGTTTACAGTTTGTATTTATTTCTAACCAAATTAGGTTGTTCTTACCCCTGATGTTCAGGAGGATTGCTACAACTACTTGCTGACTCACTTTAAGTGATATGAAAAGTCAGGTCCATAGTCTGATCATTATACTGGTATAACTTACAGTGTCAAGAACTAGAAATATAAAAGTAGTAAAAGAATGTAATAAATTTTTAAATGTACAGAATCAGAAGTTACTCTTTGAAAAACTCAACATTTAAACATGTCAAGATTTCAAGCAGAAGAATAGGTCTCTTTGATGCCTTGTCAGGAAGAAAATTCCTGTGAGGAATATATTGAAAAACACAGAGTAATGTTAAAAAGTAGTATGCATTTTACCTTGTGCATCTCTTTATACATTTTTATGGAAATTGTACAAAAAGTTCCTGTGTTCGTAAAGCACATCTCTATGTAAATTGTGGAGCATTTTAATAACTGCAGTAACCAATTTTTTATTAATTATACTGACCGAATAAGTATCTTTCTGTTTACTTGGTGAAAAATAATATCATGTAGTCAGTGTTACATGAAATAATCAGAATATGCAAACA
Source organism: Uropsilus gracilis (assembly GCA_004024945.1). Taxonomy (NCBI): domain Eukaryota; kingdom Metazoa; phylum Chordata; class Mammalia; order Eulipotyphla; family Talpidae; genus Uropsilus; species Uropsilus gracilis. Next base: position 36,149 of record PVHY01009162.1, on the reverse strand, counting down.
AACAACATACTAGATGTTTCAGAAAGCTGATAACCAACACTATTCTTTTTTTTATCTGGCTTTAGTAATTTTTGTGGTATTTGTCATGTTGTTCACCTCGTGTGTGTGAGTGCCCTTCTTAGGGTAACAATATAGTTTCCTATCAGATATTATGTTAGTAACTTTTTCCTTTTTATTTTTTAACACCAATCAAATTTTCTTATTTTCCCATTTATTATTGTTTTTTTAATTATTTTAAGTGATGTACCGCTATTAATATTTTGAGGTTATCATTTCTCCCCTAGGAGTGCTTGCTTTTTCAGCATCAAAAGAACCCATAGACCTCCACCATAGACCACCACTTTCTCCTTCTGGGTGTCTCAGTCAACTTCTTAAGCTTGGTTTTAAAGTTCATCATTGTTCTTTTGCTAGTTTTTTCTGTATTCACATAGAAGTGACATCATCTAGTATTTATCTTTCTCCTTTTGGCTTATCTCATTTAGCGTAATCCCCTCCAGTTTCATCCATGCTCAGATGCTATAGCCTTCCTCCTGCCTTCAACATGTCATAGAATCTGATGATTTTCATTATTACATTGTCTATTGCTTTGGCCTCTATGCATATTTGTATTTTATGAGAAACAATATTCACTGTAATTTTAATCAAGTTTCAGATATTTGGAAGAATATCTTCTTAATATTAAAAATAACTTCTAAAAAGATGTAGGTGTTTCAAACCCAGTACTTAATTTTAATAGTGTAAATACAACTTATGTGCATTGATGTAACATTGTGCTGTTAGCTATTTATATTTCAAAATATTTCTTGCTTGACTCCAGAACTTGTTTTATCCATTTACTCTAAATCAAAGATGAATCTGTTATGTAATTAACAAAATGTTTTTAAATTTTTAGCTCCAGAGGAAAATGCACTGTTGTCACAAATTATACTTTTAGTGGACTAATGATATTCAGTGTATATAAATAGTATACAAATATACAATAAAACTGTTGTCCACCATTTTTGTCATTGAAAATATTTTGGCAAGAGTAGTAATGCCTTAAAATAAGAAATATCAATATTAAAAAATACTTTCAAGTAAATTATTTTTGTATTTATACTATAGAAGTGATGTTTTAAAGCAATAGGAGATTTTTGTCATCTTACATTATTTCTGACTTTTATATAATTAGTACATTAATAATAAAGCTATGTAGTTATACATACATTGTTGTTGAGAAGCAACATTCATCAAAATAATTTTTACTTGAAATATTAAATATTCTAAAATTTGTATATTTTGTGCATGGATAGTTGCCTGATAACTTATTCTAGTCATTAGTTCATTCAAGTATCCAGAAAAGCTTTGATGTGATTACTGAGGATGGGTGAAAAGCAAACAACTTTTTCATAGCAAACAACTGCAGAAGTAAATATATAGGTCATTGCTATATCTACTATATAAAAAAAGTCTATATGTCATTCTTTATCACTGAAGTTAAATTAAAAATGTAAATCAGCCTGCTTTGTTCTATATTCTATAGCCAATAAATTTGTAGGGCTATAAAGTTTTGACGTTTCAAAGTTTTCAAAGAACATTTTAAAACTGATATAGATTTATGCTAATGACAATAATTATTTAAGAGATTGTTTTTAAGTAAAAATAACAAGAGTATTTGGGCAACTGATTTTTTTCATTACAGACACAAGTGTTATACAGAATTTAAAAGGATAAAATTCTTAAATTATAAAATTTAATATTTATGAATTTGGGACTATTTATGCATTAAAGATATGTTATGGAATTCCATGTACTTATAAAGCATAAAGAGATTATTTCAAATCGAAGCCTGGGTAAATTATGTCAGAGTGGTTGAGCATTTGAAGTCTTTGATGTCAAAATGCAGTCTAGAAACTCACTGAGTGTCATGGCAGGTTTAGACATTTCTAAAACCTTGATGCATGAATAAAGGAGTAGTCAAAATTAGCAGAACCTAAAGGTGGTGACATATACATTTGAAATTTTGGGTTCTATAAGCTGAAATGGTGGATAATGAGTGCATTAAGTGTGGACAAATCAGCATACATGGTAAGTTTTCACCCAAAATGCAAATATTTTCAACTCAAATACTTTGAATCATTGCATGATATTTTACATTATCTTCTTTCTCAGTAAGTTTTTATGGTTTTATCACTGTTAATTATTATGCAATATTTTACTTAATAAGTTCCTTATAAAAGATGATCTTTCTGCCAACTACTTCCTTCCAATATTCTCTATTATGTGTGGAGATATAAAAAAGAAACAGATTAGCTTCACAAAGTGCTTTATATGAAATACAAAAAATCTTCAGTGGTTAACAAAATATCAATATCTTTACTCCATTCTCTTATTGTCTTGTAAAGAATAAAGTTTGAAGTTTTTACTGCGTAACTTTTCCAACAATAGTGAGACACAAATGCAGAAACCAATTTTTAAAATGTTTAGTACCTTCTTGTGGCTTTCTATGAAACTATAATGGCAAAATTAAGATTTGACTTGTGAGTATCTTGACTTCAGATTGAAAATGTGAATGTCAATTAACTTTGTAAGGCAATTTCTCTGAATTCTAACATGTGACAATTTCTAAAGCAAAAAACCTAATATTTTAGTGTTGAATTTTTATTGGTTTTTCTAAATTCCCAAAGCAAAAGCCATAAAGGTGGACATAAGAAACAAAAAGGTGCACAGCAAAAATATTAATGCAGTAATTTTCTATTTGTATTATTCTTTTAGTGTTCCAAGTTCCTTTCAGGCAATATTTAAACCTTATATCACTGGAGAAGTGCTTAGCTAATCATTAAAAGTCTAATATTTAGTTATGAACACTAAAAGATCTCAACCAAAATTCATAATTTTTACCAATGATTTTAGCCTTATTCAAGTTCATAATTTTCATGTATGGTTTTATGAACACACAGATTTAATCCCACTGAAATCTGTGTATATTCATAGGCAATATTGTTTAAATATTCTTTAACAGAGGTAAAGTGAAATAATAAGATCAGTATTATTGCATTTTATTCAAAGATCTTCCGTAAACACTAAGTTCTATAAACACATTTAATAATTTGGTAATTGAAATTAGCAAGGTTCTTTATCATTTACCTTTTATACCTAATGTCCAATCTTCTTTAAGCAAGCAATTCTTAATCTTCCATGGTTTGGAAAATTTAGAGCATAAGGATTTTCTTTTGCAAAAAGAACAAAACTTACAAAGAACTTACTATATTCAATTTAGGGAGTAAAGTACCTCTGACATCTATCCTAATAATCTTCATGTTTTCAACGCCATGTTAAGTACTAGCCTAATTTGTTTTTTGCCTTCACACTCCTTTTCATGTCAAAAATAAAGACTGTTTTTCAAGACCTTGAAAGTTATGCTTTAGAGTCTGAATGGTATTTAATACATCAAATATTCATTTATAAGTTTATAAGGTTATTAAATAAAGTTTATTTATATATCAAATAAGGTCTTGTTCTTTATATGACCTTGATAAGTAAATATTAGTTCTTAGAAAAGAAAATCAATCAATGGGGTATAATTTATATACAGTAATAACTAAAATTAAATATTTAGAGATGTACACATAGCTATTGGGGAAGGAAAAATACATAGATCTCATATTTTGTTAATAAAATAAACTTTATATTATTTTTGATGGTCAAAAATAGTGATGAATCAAAGACAATACAAATATACTTAGTAGAAAATACTTTCTAAATACATAATCTGTGATGATGTATTTCTAAATACACAATATGTGTGTATGTATTGTCTCAGATTTTGACCTGTGTCAGAATAAGGTTTGTTGGCATATTCAAAAATTTGGAAAAATTATGACATGTAACTACATTAAACTGACTTTAACTTGTTCAAATATAGTATTTCATGACAGCTACCATCTTGGACAGACAATGTTATTAAGGATTTACAAGGGTTTCCATTGAAAAAGTTCAGTTGTTTAATTTTTCAGTATTTTTTTTCCAGAGGGCTTAATGATCAGCTACTAATATTTATATGACCTTCCAATTCTACAACTCCAGGATACCAGGTTTTCTTGTTAAAGTCATTCTTATCACCTTTTTAATACAAGAATGAATTACTTTTGATACATCTCTGCTTTGCAAATAAATTTCAGTATCTTAAGTATGAATTCTAAATTAATTAATACATCAACTTGCTAATTATTCTTGAACATTCAGCATATTAGAAAGGTCATATTGAGTTCATGAAATTTGAGGACTTTTTATTGTCAAAAAATTTTACTTAGCCACTGCTTTTTACTTTTTGTATGTCTTATAGAATAAAAATTTAAAAGCCAGAGTTTATGGTAGAAAAGTGTATCCTTTTCACAAATTATAACTACGTGGGCCTAGATTTAGAAATTTTCTTAGACTATTTTAAATGTCTTAACCAGCTGGAATTCTTTTTTAAATTATCTGCTAATTCATCATTTTGATGACTTTGCCTTTTAGAGAGAAATCTACATTTCTTTTTTAAATGGGACATTTTTAAATGTCCTTGACTTAGTTGTTCTCCAATGAAGGCCTTTCTAGTGCAATGAAGACACAGATTGTGGTAAATTTATTTTAGGTATGTCAGACTGAAAATCTATTTCTATAGCAAAACTCGCTCCCTGGAGTTTATTGAGTCACATTTTTCAAATAAATAAGGTATTTCATGGAAAGGTAACTTGAATATCCAAATCAAAGTGTTTATCTTTCATTTACTGTTCTAAGAAAACCCATGCTTTTGAAGGTCTCGCTTCTGACCCTCATATTCAGGGAACCAGGACTTCACTGCAGTGAATTAAAATAACCCTAGCTTGTTCACTTGGGTTCATCTGTTCTTTCCTTCTACATATTGTTAGAGTTTGTATCACTTTATCCACATTGCTCCATCTCATATTATACAAGACATAATTACAAAGTCTTCATTTAATAGAATTTTATTGCAGTTTGAAAGTAGCAAAAGTTATAGAATCAAATATAAAATGATTTAAACTTGATCCAGTTCCATTTACCTGTAAATCCTTAACCTTCTGCTGTATAGGAAATTCATTCTTAGCCAACTCTGTGCAGTCTAGTACTGACCGTGCAAACTTAAACCCCAATGATGCTAGCAGATAACATCTTTTCTAATTTCATCTCTTTTCCTACATTTCAATTTCTGAACACTTGATGCTAACAACTTTATAAGTTAAATGGGATTTTACTAAAGGAATGTGATTCATGAGCTATATCATTTCATATTTATACTTCGTTTTCAGCTCCTCCTCAATGTTCATATGTGCTAGAAAAGAATATATAGTTATTTTATTAAACGTTATATTTAAATATAATTGCTCAGATTGATGAATTTTTAAAATGTTTTCTGCCTCCACAGAATAAAACCACTGGGTTTTATTCTGATCTACAATACATTTTTCATGAAGGGTCTATAAAATAAATATGCATATTTCTGCTACAATAGAAAAGGATAATTACTTTGGCTTCATAAATGAGTTATCTGAATGTTGAGTTTATAGAACTAATTTTGTTCTTTAGAAAAACTTTCATGTAGTATAGTAATTGATATAAAGTTGTGCTTTCACCAAAAATATGTCATGTTCCTAGAAATTAGTTTCTTTGGTCATAAAAAAAAACCAGATATTATTAAATACATTTTCCCTCAAAAACACTATAAAAATATAAAATCTTCAGAAATATATATGAACTTCCTGAAATTCAGACATCAGAAGAAAGACAAGAATCAATTTAAAAATTAATTTACTAAGGATGAAGTAAAAGTATTTTATCAAGGAAGAGGTAGGAAAAATAATCAAACTGGTATTAGATTAATTATCATGTCATTTTGAAGATATTCAGTCTTACAGAGTCTCTAGATGGAATCAAGTCATGAAATCTTGAAATAATTTTAGCCTTATTATAGTTCATAATATTTAAATATTTACTGTTTTATTAATCTGAAATATATCTATTACTTATTTGTTAAACAATGTGGTTTATTAACATTTCCTGGTTTTGCAAGGTAACAAAATATATTGCAATAGAAACAGATATTGGCAACAAATTAGATTCTAGATAAACACACAGTTGGCCAGCTTCCACATCACTTATGCCTGCACATCAGAGTGATATATTCTATTTTATTTTGAAAAGTAACATCATCAATTTAGGTTGCATAAGTGACAGAAAAAAAAATCAAATCACATATATGAATTTAAAATAAAGTGAATATCAAATAGAACCCCAGGTTAAGAGAAAAAATAATTTTAAAAGTCTCCTAAATTAATGACAGTGGAATGTCCAAAATTTTAAGAAAGATTATTTGCATCATGCTCCATACTCAATAAAAATTTGTCAATTGGAATTCAATTTACCTTGTAGTTATTTATAAATTAGTGGACTTAGAAAAAACATGCAGAAAATTTAGAAAGTTAGTACAGAGCTACTGATATTCCCTCCCTCACACATAATTTCTGTTATTAATATCTTGGTATATTTGTTACAGCTGATAAACCTATACTACTGTTATTTCCTAAAATTTATAGTTTGCTGCTATAGTTCACTTTTTGTAATAAGTCTCAACTATCTTCTAAAGGGGCTATACCATTTCGAATTCCAACCAGTGATGACAGGAGTTACTCTTGCCCCACTTTATTGCCATCAATTGGTGTTGTCAGTGTTTTAGACATTCATGAATTGAATAAATGTCTAGTGGTAACTGTTTATAGAAACTTTAATTTGCATTTCCCTAGTGCCTTGTGATGTTGAGTACCTTTTCAGACTTTTGCCCATCTTTTTAATGGGCAAAATCACTGTTTGCTTTCTTCTCATTGAGTTGTTCAAGAGTGTATTTGGTTACAAAGGTAATGTATTATTCAAAAATTTTCCTAATTAGTGCTAGCAAGCGAGAACATTTAAGCTTAAAGAAGTCCAACTTAGTTTTTCCTTTACTGGATATGCTTTTTTTAATGCATGTCTACACACATAGACAAATTCACGATCTTAAAGACCTTTCTCCTATGCTTTCCTTCAGAATTTTTACACTTTGTTGACAAAGTAGCCACAGATCTTATTTATTTTTAGTCTTTAAACCTCACAGGCTTTACATCCCATTTATCCTACCCAACTTTCTATCAATTCATTTGATGCAATTTCTTTGATACAATTTTTAAAATGGAAACAATTTTTAATTAAATAATTCATTTATATATAAAATTCACGTCTTTGTAATCCCCGGGGTTCACCCCCCACCCCCTGACCTTTCCAACCCTGCCCTCCCCCACCCCCAAGTTGTGTACTTCATTTTGGTTGTTAGCTTGCTTTGACTTTATGTCTTTTTCCTTATCTTTCCCATGTTCTGTATAACAGTGAAATCATTTAGTCTGTCTTTTTCTTTTTGGCTTGTTTCTGCTAATACGATTTCTTCTAAGTACATCCATGGTATCATAAATTCATCCAATTTGTCATTTTTAATTGATGAGTAATATTCCATAAAATGGAAACTTTAAAAACTTATTTCCATTTTTCCCACTAGCTTTCAAGCCTTTGAATGACAGAGCATTTTAACAACCTGGAAACATTCCTGTAAGATTCAATCTTTCCTGTAAGACTGATTCTTACTACCTGCAGCTTTTAACCTATTCAAATATGCAAACTCCTCTGTTTTTCTGGTTCCTCTATAGTAAAACTGAGTTTGTATTTTGACATTTATAAGACTGCAAATTATGGGAATATCACTCAGCATGGATTGCAGCTACAAAGAGCATGTTTCTTTGATTTGATAATTTTATACACCAAATTTAGAAGCCCTGCAACTTCTTGTGGGAGTTTGCTGAAATTGGCAGAGGACAACAATTTGAATTTTTCTTTCATTTTATTTAGAGTTAGAAAATGAATGTGTGTGTAGCTGTAGTTCCATTAAATGTCTTTTTTTCCCTTCAGATAATAAGAATTATTAACTTTCTACTCAGAAATGTCAGAATTTGTCTCTCTTGTCACAACCTCTTCTATAACAAAATTAACATTTTAAGTTTTGTCTTTTCCGCTCACTAAATTAAAGCATAATTTCAGTATTTGTTAAAAATCTGTTAGGTTTCAAGTAAAGGTAGCTTCAACCAGCACCATTAGAATATTTTCGAATATAGATCATTGAAAATAGATCAAGGATAAATGTCTTTTAAAAAATGTATATAATTTTATGTTTCAGGTGTTCAGATTAATATTTTTATCTGTAAATACTACATTATAGTCACCACCAGAAAATATAGTTTCCACTGATCACCATACAATTGACCATTTTAAATTATTTTATCTACCCGTATACCTTTGCTGCTCTGGTAATCAGTTCTACTATCCGAATGTAAAAACCTTTCATTTTGTTTTGTTTATTTATTTGTTTATTTCTGTTCCTTATCTTCCACATGAGTGAAATCCTATGGTATTTGCCTTTCTCCATTTGACTTACTTTGCTTTGCATGACTTATTCAGGGTATATCCATGCTGTTTTCTTTCTAGACATTGAGATTTATTTTTTATTTATTTGTCTATTTATTTATTTAACTCCTTTGAGTATATAGATTGTCTATTTGCAACTTTTCTTATTCTTGAAGAAATTATAAAAATAAATAAAATATTGATAAATTATTAATAAGAATATTATAAGCTTCCCTTCTAGTACCACTTTTAGTGTGTGCTAAAGCTTCGGTCAAGAAGTACTATTAAATCTTCATTTGTCTCCATGTATTTTTAAAAGCACTCTTTTGATTTCTTCATTAACACCACAGTTATTCAGTGGCATGTTAGTCTTCATATATTTCTGATTTTTTTTGACTTTTTTCTTGCTTTTTTGTGGTTGATTTCCCTTCCTTCCTTCTTCCTTCCCTGCCTCCCTTCCTGCCTCCCTTCCTTCCTTCCTTCTTTCCTTCCTTCCTCCCTCCCTCCCTTCCTTCTTTCCTTCCTTCCTTCCTTCCTTCCTTCCTTCCTTCCTTCCTTCCTTCCTTCCTTCCTTCCCTCCTTCCTTTCCTCCTCCTCTCCCTCCCTCTCCCCCTCTCTCCCTCTTTCCTTCTTTCCTTCCCTCCTCCCTCCCTCCCTCCTTCCATTCTTTCTTTTTCTTTCTTTCCATCATTTTAAAAGGACAGGTTTATTAGGAAAAGGAATAGAAAAAGAGAGGTGTCTGAGTGGGCAAGAGAGCTGTCACTGCTATTTGGTAAAGGTTTTTGAAAAGAAACACCTACATAGTCACAGGTCTGCAGGAGAACTTAGTAGTTGATCTAACTTCAATCATTGTGGACAGAAAAGGATGATAGATAGCATTTCAATCTTTTGAAATTCATTGAGATTTGTTTTGTGTCCCAACATATTCTCTATCCTTGAGTATGTCCCATATGTACAACTATATATTTTGCTACTTTTGGATGGAATGTACTGTTTATATCAAATCTATCTGTTCTTATGTGTTCCTTCGAGTCAGTGTTTTCTTATTGAATTTCCACCTTGAAAATATATCTATTGATGTTAATACAGTATTAAAGTCTACTATATTATTGTGTTGCTGTCATTTTCTCCCAAATAATGGTTACTTTCACAACTATGAGATTTTTATAATCTGCTGCATAAGGTGCCCAGGGTTAACTGTTCAAAGACAGATCTTCTGAATTGTCTATCCTGTGCATGTGTCTTTTGACACTGGGCATAAGAAGGTACTGTATTTTTAGACATTTTTGCATCTATATTCAGATAAAAGAAGGGGCAAAAGCAAAAAACTTAAGGTATACATGTTTACTGAATTTGCTTTTTTAAAAATAAAAACAGATTCCCTGAATCCCATGCTGTGACTATTCACATTTCTTGGGCAGAACTAGTTCTCCTGATATAGCCACTTTTAAGGTTGTCAGGAGAGCAGATTTACATTTCCAACCCAGATATTAGAAGATGAGAGCAAGTTTGGTTGTGAATGACCCTTATGTAGCTAAGCCATAGTGATACCTTGCTGGTAAATTTTGTATTAGGAACTCAAATGTTTATTGGCTTTAAGTTATGCTAATTGAGTTACATTTGTAATTGAGCATAATTTTAATGAAAGTTTTACTTTCTGAGGTCAGAACGAAGATAAACTTTAAAAACTGACCACAAGTCTAATGCTTTCAGGAGGTGAAGGGGAGGGAGCAGGGACTGGTGAAAACAGAAGGGGAAGAATACTGAATACTATGACTATGGCTACTAGAGGGGCATGTAGTAGTGTGAGAGCAAAATGAAGTTTTATTTTTTGTTACATATAGAACTTTAACCCAGTATCTGAAATGTCCTTAACTCAACTTTATCTATTTCAAGTTGTAATTTTTAACAAAATTTTTTAGTAAAAAGTTATGAATGATGTAATAGATATCTCAAGGTACTTATTTTCAGAGCACCAGATTTTATGCTCAATACAAGATGCTGAGGTTAAATGGAAAGAATAAAGGAAGTAGAGTTAAATTATGTATCTTTTGATCAGATACTGTAAGAACTTTAACTATCAGATTATTTATTTTAAAAAGTGGAATTATAATACTTATTTCACAGGAAAAATTTTGAGATTTAATTTAAAAATATGTATGAAACCAATTGATGTGAAGTCAGGTTACCTGATTATTATTATCATAAATTTAACCTAAAGTTAGTTTCTACCAACTGAATGTACTGATGTGCATATACATACAGTATGTAGGTCTTTGTTTAAGTAAAAATTTCTTCCCATCTTATTTTAAGATAAAAGACAGCCCACTTTATTGGATTTCTTTAAAATGATAATTTCCTACTCCTTTATGACCATTAAATAAAACAGTCCATTTGAAAAATGTTGACCCTTTTCAGTTTAACTTATTGTGGATACAATGGTGTGCTCTGTGAAGGAAGCTGTTTTCTCTTGCCAAAAACATTAATAATGTACTCTTTGTGGTTTTGATGGGCTATTATTAGAAAAGTAACAAGAATGACAGAAATAAAGCTCAGGTGAGTTGTATCATAAAAAAATAGAATTTGGAACATAACAATGACTATGTTGTACTATCTAATGCCAGATAAATCATGACTGCACTACCAATTTTGCAAATGTGTCTTTATTTCTGTCTTAATTTTACTCCTGTGAAAAACTATGAGTCTCAGTTTGAGGATTCAACATCAAAAACCACATATTTTACAAATAATATGAAGAGAGATGAAGGAAAATGAAGATAGCTCAGTTAGATTTATGTGAATTATGAAGGTAATAGAAGAGATTTTATTGCCTTCTTAGTAATCAATAAAATTGCTAAAACTCAAAAAAAAAATCCTAAAACTTTTAATTTCCAAATTCAGAAAATTCAAAAATATTTGTCGTTCTTTTTTTTATAAGAATCATATTTCTAATGTAACCTCACTTTTAAAATTTACTAGCATTTGAATTTGGGGAATAATTTGATAAAATATTGCTAAATTAAGAAACTGAGGAAATTCTACCCTCTCCTCCCTTTCCCTTCCCTCCCCTCCCCTCCCTTCACCTCTTTCCCCTCACCTGTCTCCTCTTTCTCCCCTCTCTATTTTTTCTCTCTCTCATCTCTTCCCCACTTTTTCCTCTCCTCCCCCCACCCCAGGTGTTCCCAGTTACTCATGAGATTGCCCATGCTCTTTTGGGACAGCTGTCCACAATTACATGTGCATGTGCTCCCAGTTGTCTTCTGCATTAACAGGATCAGGGCTGCATATGATAGTCACAGAGGCTAGTGACATAAAAAGTCTGAAAACTCATTTATCCTATAGCTACTTAAGTATATTAATTATTTGCAGATGAAGTTATATGAAGAAAAGAATAAACCTTTCTCTGAACTCCTCTCTTTATATTCCGAAAGACAGAACCCATGTATATGCATTTTTCAGGGAAGATTGACTCATCATAATACAGGGGAATAGAAGTGTCCAGATAAACTTTGTTACAAACTGTTAATAAATGTATCTACTCTACAAAGGACCATGAGGTTATCTTTAAAAATTTACACCTACCTTTTCTTTTCTTTACTAAGACAGCAGCTAAGCCTTCAAAACTTACAGTTTTTGAGGGGGAGTGGACGTCATAACTTTCATTTCGATAACACTTCTTTTCACTTAAAAGTTAATTGTTTTGTATACTTTTTCCTACTGTTAATCTACCTAATCTACCTGTCCATTTATTTCAAAAGTCAAAGAATTTTTAGGTCTTACATGCAAGTCTTTTATCCATTTTGAGTTGATTTTTGTACATGGTGTGAAAGAGTTGTCTTGATCCATTTTTTGTATGTTTTAGACCAGTTTTCCCAGCACCATTTATTGAAGAGGCTGTCCATATGTAAGTTTTTCACTCCTTTGACAAAGATTAGTTGACTATATATGTGTGGTTTTATTTCAGGGTACTAGACCAGAAACCATAACATACATAGAGGAAAACATGGTAAAACCCTCCATGAGTTACCATCCAGAAAATCATTTCTGGATACATCTATAGCAGGTAAAAAAAATGAAGGGAAACATAAAAAACTGGGACTACATCTAACTAAAAAGCTTCTGTATAACAAAAGAGACAAGAGAGAAAACAAAAAGAAATCCAATCAAATGGGAAAAAACTTTTGCCCTCCATACAAGTGATAAGGGTTTGATAACAAAGATATACAAAGAACTCACACAACTTAAGAAAAACAAAGCAAAAAAAAAGTCAAAAAATTGGAGAATTAAAAAGACACTTCTCTGAAGAGGAAATATAAATGGTCAACAGACATATGAAAAAGTGCTCAGCATCATTAACAATCAGGGAAATGCAAATCAAAACCACAATGAAGTATTACATTATACCAGTAAAAATAGCCCACATCCAAAAAACCAGCAAAATCAAGTGTTGGCGGGGATGTGGAGAGAAAGGAACACTCTTACACTGCTAGTGGGAATGTAAACTGGTCCAGCTGCTATGGAAAGCTACCATTTGACCCAGCAATTGCTCTCTTGGGAATCTACCCAAAGAAGACCTCAATGCTTGCACAAGGGCACACCTGTGTTCGGATGTTTACTGCAGCACTATTTATTATTGCAAAGACATGGAAGCAACCTAAATGTTCCAAAACCAATGACCAGATGAAAAGATTTTGTATATATACACATTGGAATATTAATCTTCAATTAAAAATGTCAAATTTGATGGTTTTATGATAACATGAATATACTTAGAAGAAATCATATTAGCAGAAACAAGTCGGAAAGAAAAAGACAGAAACCAAATGGTTTCATTAATATATGGGATATAGGAATAAATAAACAAAGACCCATGAGGAAAAGTCAAAACAAGCTAACAACCAAACTGAAGTACACAACTCATCTCAGAGGGGGAGAGAAAGAGGGTAGGAATGGTCAGGGATGGTAGGAGTTGGGAGAACCCCGGGGATTACTAAGATGTGAAATTTATATATAAATAAATTATTTCATAATAAAAAATAAATAATAAAGTCTAAGAGAAAGAGGGAAAAGTCTTTCCTATGCAACTATAAGTACATGAATAAAGTGGCTTTTACAAATGTTTTAGTCTCTTAAAAAGTAGTTATTAAATTTTTGCCATCAAGAAAGCAACAGCCTTAAATAATATGTTAGACCAAATGGACTTGGTAGACATATATAGGATATGCCATCAAAAATAGTCCAGTCCAGATTCTTTTCACATATACATGAGCAATTCTCTAGGAAGACGATGTATTGCAACGCAAAAGTATATCATTAAATCCATGAAGATGAAATAATATCTAGCATCCACATTGATCACATGGTTTAAAACTAGAAATCAACCACAACAATAACAAAAGAACATTGGAAGTCTCCAGTACAAAGAAAATAAACAAATTGCTTCTGAGGAACTCAAAGGAGAAATAAACACATTACATGGTACAACGAAAATAAAGAATAAATTACAGGATGCAGTAAAAAAAGAAAAAAAATATTAATACAAATTTATTTGAAGAAACAAGAAAATAACCTAAGCAGTCACCTTAAAGAACAAGAAAAAGAAAAACTAACAAAGCCCAAATCTACTATACAGAATGAAATGATAAGAATTTGAGCAGAAGCAGACAAATAGAAATATAGTATAAAATAAACAATGAAAAAAAGTAGAAATATTTTTCTTTGGTTAAATAACCAAATTTATCTTTGGATAAATCTTTGGATAAATAATCATGGAAATATAATCCATGTTGAAAATTTTAGCTAGACTAAGAGAAAAATATAGAAACCTTTAGTCAATAGAATCAGAAAGAGGGGAGACTCACAACAAAACTCAGAAATTATTCAGCAGAGTATTAAACATGCTATAGATAGACCTAATAAATGTATTTTTGAAAAGCTGTCATTTTTTGCCACAGCAAACTATGTCATGAAGATATTTATTAATAAATGTTGAAGTCATTATTAATGTCAATAATTGTTTATATATTGTTTATATATAAACATTATCATCCTCAGAAAAAAGATTTTGTATTTTTTTCCCAGCTCCCAATAATATTCAGTGAGAAATATTTTGTAATTTGAAAAAAATCCTAAAAGCACATTTTGAAATCTAGTTGTCAAAAATATATAGCTCTTCCTTGATGTCATAAACAAAATTTTTAAAGTATAGTTATAGTAAATTAATCTAATGCAACTATTACTTTTTTCAAAGATGACAAATCTCAACTTCATGTTTCACATAGGTGGTTTATAGACTGTTGGTTTCAGGAAATAAAAGGTTGGATCATTTCACATGATAGTTTATTATTCTGAATACATTAAAGCTTATGATGACTATAAAGAAGAGACAAATGACAATGAATACTCAGGTACAGCTAGTGGAAATATATAACTTAATGTTAAAATTTGTCATTCTTAAAAATTACTAGCAATAGAGCAAAAATGTCATTGATCTCTTTTTATCAAAATACCACAATCTCTACAAATCAACTGTATTAAATTTTACATCTCTATCAGGACACAACATAAATTTCTCAAGGAAACAATAATTTCAGATCAACTGTGGTTAGTACTTTGTCAATCAATTGTTTTTTGGGGTACTTTTAAATGTCAGTGTTGTGATAATTGCTGTAGATGCAGAGCTGAAGACGGCACAGAGGTTGCTAGCTTCCTGGCACTTGTAGTCCAGCTTCCTAAACTGAGGACTCATACAGGTACGAAAATGGAGGTCAGAAAATATATTCTCTGAGCCTTAATAAGGAAGATGCCTCAGTATCACTGAGGGAATCTACAGAGGCTGCGTGGAGAAGGAATCATGTCTCTTTTTCCTTTTGGTTTTTGGTGATTAGATTAATGGGCTACCAAAAATGTCTGCATCCTCACCTCTGTCACTTGCCATATATTACCTTGAATAGTCGAAGTAAATTTTCTCATGTGATTGAACTAAAGATATTGAGAGGGAAAGACAGATCTGCTGAAGAAAAATCAAGACTAAAATAGTTTTGATTCTCAGTTGATCTAAAAGTCTAAAGTGTTAAATCTATTTATTGAGATGTAGTCACACACCACACACATGCATATGCACACAAACACAAGCAACAATGACCACAAAAGCAACATTTTTTTTTATTTCTGAAGGGGGGGAAAAACAAATACACACACATATATAAACATATATATATATGTACATATATAGTGTCTGTTTTGTGTGTGTGTGTGTGTGTGTGTGTGAGAGAGAGAGAGAGAGAGAGAGAGATACCTGGGCTAAGCAAAAGAGCTGTGACAGCAGAATTTTTTTAAATCTAGTTGTTATTTTTCATAAAGGATTTGACAATTTCAAGGATGAACATAAATGGAACTCTTTTAACACCTCACAAAACATTCAATTGCATGTAGGTGGATGTAGAATTTATTCAGTTTTTCTGATTTTGAGTAGTATTTAATAAATTAAGCCAGCTGGCAATATTGTGTTTGACATTGGCTGCAGAGCATAGCATATTGCTGAAACAATTTTATAGACAAGAAGAAATAGAGAATGTCAAAATATCTGTCAAAGTTGATCTGAATTATGATATGATTGGGGATGGAAAGATACTTTATGAAGAAATGAATAAATAACGTACTAATATGAATTTCAAACATTCTACTTCCACTGGCTGAATTTTGGACTTTCAAGTTTTATGAGAAAGCGTTAGGTCAAAAAATTATGTCTACCTGACAAATGTATGCACAGAAAGTAATTTAAAAGTTATTCAAGAGATAAAAGAGATAACTTTATTCTTATGCTAGCTTCAAGTGATGCAGGAAATGCATGAGAAATATAAAACTGTAGTTTAGTCAGGACTAAAATACTTGATAACTTAATTACTATTTCACTGAATGTACTTATTTGAGTATATTAAAAATCGTATCAGTTCATATCTTTTTAATTTCACCTTCATCTTTTTTGCTTCTCTAAAGTGAGTTTTCTTTCTCCTCGATGTTCTAATGCCCATCAGTCAGACCCTTAGCTCTTCTTTTCATCTAAAGCAGTTGTTCTCAACTCTGCAAGACCAAATATTATCTTTTTTTTTTTTACTTCATTCTCAATTCAGGAACTTCATAGTTGAAAACCAAAACCAAAATTTTTCAGTTTCTCCAATAATTTGGCACATAGCTACTTACAACAAGCCCTGCACTAGTATATTCCCTAAACATTCCCTGTACTCCAGAAAAATATCTTTCTTCAAAGCATATCTTGTACTTTAATCTAATGGGACTGTTGATGAGTAAAAGAAGTATCTTTGCTGGAGATATGGAGACAAAAAACAGAAATAATTCAGTCTACTAATTTGAGAAGTATAGCATGATGAGGAAAATAATTGGAAATCAATAGTTAGAAAAGTTAGAAGTATTTACGAGAAGAAAGAGTTTTTAATGTTGTCTTCAAGTTGTTGCTCTGAATTTGAAGACTGAAGGATCTGGAGGTAAGCAGTCACAGAGATCAATAGTTACCATCAAGAATTCACAGAAGATAGTCAAGATTATCCTGAATTTGGATAAGTCATATAAACAGGAAGGTATGAGGTTAAGATATTTTAATTAATCCAAACTATATTTTACTGTGTCTAAACAATGTTCAATCATGAGACCTGTAGAAATGTTGATAGTCAGTCATTAAGTTCTATTCCATCCAAGCGCCTCAACATGTTTATTTCCTTCCTGCCACACCTCTTTTTTTTCTTGGGCAAGCAGTGAGTTATACACTCTATGAGATAGCATAGTTTTATGTAGTAAATAAAAATTGAGATTTAAGGTAAACTTATTCATTCTTATGTTTTTTGTTTAGGTGTCCTTAGTTTACAACACTGTATATGATTCTAAAATGTAAGATTCCATTTCTTCCAATGTATATTACCACACTACAGCCTTGGGATTGTCTTAATCATTGTTCCATTTCTCTGTATCCACATATGAACAAAATCATTGTTTTCCTCCTTCTACTTATGTGGCTCAACATAATCCCCTCCAGTTCCATCCATTTTGTTGCAAATGGCAGAAATTCATCTTTTTTTTTTAAGCTGAGTAATATCTGTAATGTATAGGCACCATATGTTCTTAAATCCACTCATCTGCCATGGGCACTTAGCTCATTTCAATAGCCTGGCTATTATAAATAGTGCTGCAATGAACATAGACATGCATATATCTCTTCAAATTAATTTTTGTGTTCTTTGTATACTGAGTAGTGGAATTGCTAGATCATATTAATTTATTAATTTATATTTTGAGAAACAACAAAAGTATTTAAAAGGAACTGAAATTCCCATTCCCACCCATGGTGTCTACCGGTTCATTTTTATCACATCCTCTCCAACACCTATTACTTCT
Organism: Uropsilus gracilis; assembly: GCA_004024945.1. Lineage (NCBI taxonomy): Eukaryota > Metazoa > Chordata > Mammalia > Eulipotyphla > Talpidae > Uropsilus > Uropsilus gracilis. The sequence continues at coordinate 18,278 of PVHY01009162.1, read as the reverse complement.
GGTCTTTTTGATATGGATCATTCTCACATATCAGGTGGTTACTTTGTGGCATTGAACTGCATTTTCTTAATGATAAATGATGTTGGACATTATTTCATCTGCTTAGTGGCCCTCTGTATGTCTTCTATGAAGAAGTGTCCATATAGGTTTCTTGCCCATCTTTTGAATCTTTTTTCCATTTTGCTGAGTTGTATTAGTTCTTTGTAGCTCTTGGAAATTTGCACCTTATAAAATGTAAGATGTAAAAATATTTTCTACCATTTATTAGAGTCACTTCTTATGTGAATCATAATCTCTTTCACCAAGTAGAAACTTTTTAGTTTAACATTACCTCATTTGTTTTTCATTATTGTTTTCCTTATCACATTTAAGCTTTGATTGCATAGTTTTAACATAACTTGTTTATTAGACTTGAGGGAAGTACTGTTTCAAATGATACATCATCCCTTGATATTTTTCCATTTGTTATGATGTTATTTGTTATTGTAACTTAGTTTTGGTATACCTAGTTTTGATATGCATCACAGTTTTTTCAGCAAGTTCCCTATTCATGAAAATTAGGGTTTTGTAATTGTATGAAATATGGTTCTGACTCTTTAAAAATTTGTGTAATGTGAATACATATATTACCCTTCAATGTAAACATACATCATTTTCCCCACGGTATGTGAGATACCCTGACCAAATCCTGACTTTTGTTTTGGTGAGTTGATTTGTTTTGTTAACAAAGTATGAATGAACCTGATGGAATTTGAAACTTGAAAAAGTTCTTGTGTTTGGAGTTGTATATCCGCTCCACTTAGTCCATTGTTCCTAGGTGAACGATATCCAACTGCTTACTGATACTCACCTGTGATCTGGAAACAAGGTCAGATTTGTTTTCTAGAAATTCCTAGCTCCTCATCAAAATCATGATTGAGGAATAAATGAGTGTTAATGAGAGCCATCTTTGTGATTTATAGCATAAAATTATTGTGATAATACTTAACAGATATGAGTTGTCATCTAAAATGGCTCATTACAATGAAAAACACTGGTATAGTTTCTCTTTATATTTTACAGATTATCTTTGTCCCAGAAGTGAGACTGTGACATTAAAGGGTAAATGTGTAGGAAATTTTAATCAATTTTTGACATCTGTAAAATATTAAATTGTATTTTAATTTCCTACTTCATTGTGCCTTTTCCTCAGAGTCCCATCAGCGATATTGAGTTTTCCAACTTTGATTTTTGTTTCTCCTTAGGTGGGAAAATCTACACAATAAGTTGATTATTTGCATTTTAAAAACTATAAACAACTGAGCCCCTTTATAATTAACAGATTTACAATGCATACATGTGCATACATGCACTGTCTTTCATTTTAATATAAGAAGACTAGTGATTTTCACGCATTAATTCTCTAACTTACTACTTCATGCAGTTCACTTGTGTTATTTTTTCCATTTATATTTTAAATTTTCCCACATCATATCAACTCTGAATATTGTTTATTTCTTCTTTCTCAATTCCTGAAAACAAGACCATTTTAAAATTCACTCAACCTTTTATATCAACTTATAAAATTTGAGACCTAAGTTAAAAGAAAGTCCTTTATTTTGCCACCTCTTTGTTCACTAAAATATTCTATCCCAAAACAATATAACTATGTTTTATTTTATTACATTCACATTTAGCTATTTACGTAACTGATATAAGGCAGCACTCACCTGACTCTCTGTGAAATATTTTAATTAGCGACCTGGGCCCTGGATCTGTGATTTAACAAATATAACTCCTATAAACAAATGGAAATGTTACATTCTCCAGTGATAACACTCTCCGCTCTTCGATCTTATTTTTGTTTCTAAATATCCATGTTACATTTATCTTGATAATAATTGAAGAAAATATGCTCAAGAACATTTTAATTTGTAATTAATAACATGTAGGAAAACATTTTTATTATCTAATGAGTATTTTTTAATGAATATAAGATTCCTTGCATGATTTCTATAGTTATAAAATAATGACATAAGGAGTCATACATTTCGTAATGTTTATAAACATTCTAAACATTAATTTGCATTTTAAAATTACAGGCAATTTTATTATTAGGAAAATAATATATCATTAAGTCCGAGCATGGTGGCTCGTGCCTGTAAGCTTCAGCAATGAAGCGGCCGGGGGCTAGGGATCTCAGTTTGAGTCCCGCCTGGGGTCCATAGCGAGACCTAGTTCCAAAAAAATAGCTGGCGTGGTGGTGCGCGCCTGTAATCCCAGCTAACTGGGAAGATGAGGCTGGGGATTGCTTGAGTCCGTGGTACCCTCGGCAATGAAAGCCTGCGGTTCCATGGGCAAAAATCGCGAGACCTAGTCTCAAATAAAATAAAATAATATATCATTAGGATAAGCATCAAAAATAAACATGTTGAACTAGACACAGTGGCATGTACCTGCAGGCATCCGTCTATGGAGCACGTTTGGGACTGGGGATCGCAGTTCAAGACCCGCCCGGGGCAATATAGGGAGACGCTAGTCCCAGAAAAATAGCTGGGCGTGGTGGTGCACGCCTGTAATCCCAGCTACCTGAGTAGCTGAGACTGGGAATTGCTATAGTCTGTGGTCCAAGTAAGGTGAGTCTGTAGTTCCATGGGCAAAAATAGTGAGGCCTACTCTCAATAAATAAACAAATAAACAAATAAATGATTAACATGTTTTAAAATGATACAACAAAATTAACTTGATTCAATTAAATGTTTAAAAATTATATATGATTAAGAAATCTCAAAATCTCAAACAAGATTCATGAACATAGACTTTGATATGATATAAGAAAACCAAAAAAAAAAAAAAAAGAACAAAGAACAGACAATATTTGAAAACTACTAAAATTACATTAATATTTTTGATATTTGAAGGCTAATGATAATACAGGTCAAAGTCTTTCCAAAATTTTGCCCATACTTCCAATTTGGATCCCCCACTGAGTAATTTTTTGTCTTAGAATTATAGTAAAAACACCATGTACTCAGAAATTCTTTTCAAATTCAGTATTATTAACATACAATTACTTTGCAAAACTAAATTTTCTGTAATTTTCAATATCCATCTAAAAGTTCTGTTTTCTTGCCCAAATATTTATAAGTTTTCAGCATTCTTGATTGGAAGGGATTGTTTTAGTGGTATTTCTTTTGTTGTTCAAGGAAATTGATTGTGGTATGAAACAATCCTGATCTAAAAATATGAGACTTACATGTCTCCTTATCAGAAAAAGCGATGGGCTTAATAATACTGTGTGATTAACTTCTGGAATAAGGGTAGCTGCTTTAAAAAAAAATGATGTTGAGAAATCTAGCAGCTGCATGCAATAGAATAGAACTAGGCCATCATCTAACACCACACCAAAAAATCAATTCAAAATGGATATAAAATTTGGATGGAAAACATAAAACCATAAATATATATACGAAATGTTGGCAAAACGTTTTTCAGCATAAGCTTCAGTGATGTCTTCAGGGATTCGTCCCCAACAGCAAGGAAAGGAAAAGAGAACATAAATAATTGGAACTACATCACACTAGAAAGTTTCAGCACCGTGAAATAAACCATAGCTAAAATTTAGCAACATCTACTGGATGGGAGAAAATACTTGCACATCTGACAAAGGACTGAGATCAACATTACAAAGGATTCACACACCTCTACAAATGTAAAACAAATAATCAAAAATTGTAAGAAGAATGAAATAGACATTTCTCCATAGAACATACAGACTGCAAACAGGCACATAAAAAAAAAAAATCACCTTCTTTTATTATCAGGGAAATGCAAATCAAGGTCTCAGTAAAATACCATCTCAAACCTCTGAGAATGGATTATCTGAAAAAGACCTGAAACAACTGTTCAGGTAAGGGGACCCTACTCCACTGCTGGAGGGAATGCAGACTGCTACAGCCCTTATGGAAAGTAGTATCGAAGTGTCTCAAAACTTTACAAATAAATCTGCCATACAACGCAGCAATTCCACTCCTGAGCCTCTTACCCAGAAAAACAAACAAGCAAACAAACAAATAAATAAATAAGTAAAAATCTGAAAGCAAACGTTTAAAACCGTGCTCATTGCAGTGCTATTTGAAAGATAGTTGGCACTAGACCCAGCCATTAAGATGCTGGGTGAGTCCTTTGTGAATATCACCCAGCTCCAGCATTACCCATCAATGCAAAAATCTCACCATCAAAAATACTAACAGCCTTCCAGCTATAAGCCAACTTTTACCAGCCCCTTCTTTCCAACCACCACGAACAAAGACCTCCCTCCCTAAAGAAGAGACCGACACCTCCATTACACAGACATGTGTCCTCCTCCAGGTCCGTGAAGCTCGCCCAGGAGCTTACAGAAATAAACTCTTTTACTTCTCTAAGCCTGGTTCTTCTTCTTCACTCCTTCCTCGCCACCCTTTCACTCTTTACTATAGTTAAATTTGGGAAAAAACTACGTGCCCTAGAACATATGAATGAATTCAGGAGTATATTCATATATATATTCATATATATATGTTTTTTTGGAACTAGCTCTTGCTACGGGCCCCAGGCGATCCCTAGTCCCTGCCGCTTCATAGGCTGAAGCTTACAAGTACGAGCCACAGTGCCCGGCCCCTTCTTTGAATTTTGAGTCATTTTTTGTGTAATGGTCCAGTTACCAATCTCTCTTCATCTTTCCAGTCTGCAATTTGAATATATATATGAATATATATATATATGAATATATATATATGAATATATATATGAATATTGCTCAGCCATCAAAAAAAAAAAGATATACTCCTGCCATTTGTGGTGGTATGGGTGGGGTTGGAAGGGACAGCACTAAGTGAAATAAGTCAGAAGGAGAAAGATATGTCCTGGGTGGTGTTACTAATACGTAGACTATAGAATAACAATACTGGATTCAGATAGACAAACTTACCACTGTGACTAATATGGTGGTAGGTTTCCTATAGTGGCAAAATCTGATATGGCTATTCAAATAGTATCTCATTTGAAAATGAATTAATAAAAATAAACAAAGAATATGCATATCCACTAATTTTTTAAAGTTAGCCATAATAATTCCTTTGAAATTTTGGGTTGCTTGTTTTTTCTGAAGATATTTTTATTTGACCCTTTTTTCCTGAAAGTTTTAGGAGGTATACTAAGTTAACAGATGTTTGTCACAAAATTTAAAAAGCATTATTATACTGTCTTGACTTTCATGCTGTTGTCATTTGTATACTATTAATTATTATCTTTGAAAAATAATCTGGGATTTTAAAAAGTATTTTTATTCCTCTTTTTGTCTTTGTCTTTGGTGTGTGTCAAAATGTGATTTCTTTATATGTTTATTGAGATATCAAGGACTTTTTAATATATAGATAAGGAATTTTATATCAACAATAGAAAATTCTATCAATGATTCCAAATTGTTCCTCTTATTCTTTTTGTTTTCAGATCCCTCCTCTGTTTCTAGATCTTTCTCCATATAAAAAACTGGTAGTTTCATTTACTTGAATATTTTCCCTTATATTATTTTCAATGCAATATTTAATCTTTAATATAACATAATTTATTTAGCATGCATAATTGTCTCCCTTTTTGCATTTTTTTTAAGAGACTAGGTCTTGCTATTTTTGCCCGTGGAACCCCCAGGCTCTCCTTGCCTGGGGTACCACAGACTCAAGCAATTCCCAGCCTCAGCTTCCCAGGTAGCTGAGATTACAGGCGCGCACCACCACGCCCAGCTGTTTTTTTGGAACTAGCTCTTGCTATGGGCCCCAGGTGATCCCTAGTCCCTGCCGCTTCATAGGCTGAAGCTTACAAGTACGAGCCACAGTGCCCGGCCCCTTCTTTGAATTTTGAGTCATTTTTTGTGTAATCGTCCAGTTACCAATCTCTCTTCATCTTTCCAGTCTGCAATTTAAAATCTCCAATTTTTCAAAATATGAGAGATAACTTGCACACAATTAAATTTATACTTTTTGGGGTATGGTTATGAAAGTTCAAATGGACATAAACATAGAACCACCATATTAAGCAATATGAAATTGTTCTATCAATCCAAAATAATCCTTACACCTCTTTGCAATTATCTCCACTCATCCCAACCCTGGTAACGATTTTAAAAGATTATTAAGCATCAGGAGTAACTCAAACAGTAAACTGAGCTCTCTGACCTTCAGTTATGGTGATTTTCAGTTACATGTAAACATATTATTCTCAAAGACAGATTAAATTGACTTATTAGCTGTATATAAAATAGTATATCAATAATTAGAGTGGTTGAATATTTAAACCACATTTCCAGATAAGATCGGGACTGATTGGTACAGTAAACTAATAGATTTTACTTTATGAAAAGATTAATTTATAGTTGTGAAAATGTAATGTATACAAATAGAGGATGACAATATTGAGATTCCTAACAATGTGATGCTGAAATGCATTCCTTTATATTGATAGTGTGAGCACTAGGTAAGAAAATAAGATTGATTTTCAAAATGTGATTTGCAGGCTTGAAATTTAACTCTATTTGCATAGAATAATCGTAATAAAATGTATGTGATTAAATAACATCTATTAAAACATTGAGTAAAAACCCAAGCTAACCAAATAAATTCAGTATATAATTTTATCTAACAACATCAATCAGTATAGCAAAATTTCCAATCTTCTCAAATTGCAACACTCTCATCCCATTTTATTGCACTCTCATTTCCCTAGAAGAAATAGTTAAATAAGATTTAAAACGCTACAACTGATATTAAAAATCAGGCTCTCACTGTATAGTTTGCATATATGGTTAGAATGTGTTTTAACAACAGCAAAACACAGGATGGATGGGGAAGAATTTTAGACAAAGAAATTCAGATCTAAAAGTAACAATAGATTTCTGGCAGGCATAAAAACAAACAAATATGCCACATAGTAAAGACAAGTTACACAAAAGCTTCCTAATTAAAAATAATATTTATGAAGCTGAATTGAAATGCATACAAATTCACTTTTTTGTTTGAATTTTTATATATTAAAGGAAAGCTTTCTATACTTTAGCATGGGTTTTCTTATTTAATTTGGGCTTTGTCAAGAAAAACATAAGCCATCAGGGCTTTTTATTGTGTTTGGTTTGGTTATACTTTCCCTGGTAAGACCATGCTGCTTTTTGCGTGGGTTCACACGTTTTTGATAATAAAATATCTGCTTCAGTATCTGAATGGAATGTAGATCTCTAACATGCAAGTTTTTGCCTGTCATCATGATTTTAAGTTATACTGACTATACATCTTGAATTTACTTTCTCATAATTGATTTGAGGATGATATTAATTTTCATGAAACTTTTGGCTCGAGTATTGCCATCTTAAATGAGATGCATTTTATGGATCTCGATTTGTCATCAAGCCCACTCTGTGTTTTAAGTGAGGTACAGTCATTTTTTTTTCCTATCATAAATGACTATGATATAAAGTACATTCTATTTCGGAGAGAATGATTGAAGCTATTTCCATCTATAAAGCACTTTTGCTGAAAGGTACCATATTCATGAAACAGGCTTTCATATTTTATTGGCACAATACCCTATAATAATTTTTCTGAACCACTTTTGATCTGTTTTATAAATATTGTGTTTTCATTTTGAAATATTTAGCATGCTGGAAGACTTCCCACTTAAAAATATAATCATAATGGTCCTTAAAAAATATTTTGTTGAGTAATTATGATTGAGACTGGTCTCTGAACTCATGCAAGCATTTGCGAACAAGTCATGAATTGGTGGTTAGTGTAGGGAAGGGAATTTCTTACTTTTCTCCTTCTAAAGTCTTTGGCTATCTTACTAATTATGTTGACATAAGACAGATTAGTAGGAGAAAAGCAAATGCAATTTTGTACAATGGTGTAATATATCAGATATCATAAAGATATCAGACTCCAGGGCAAGTCAAGTAATGTGCTATCTTGAGTTAAGGAATAGAAGAGGGACCTGGGGCTAGAAGAAATGGAGGCTAAATAGTTCCTGAGCCCTAAGAAGAACAGATGTTTGTAATTAGGTCTTTGCCCTGCTAAATATGTAGGATTTTTTCTTTGCTCAGAATGAATATTCCTTTATTTTTATTTAAACATTGTAAACCAACCAGCTAAACTGGTACTATTATTGTCATGATGCAACACACTACAGAACAACTTACTGAAAAATTAGAGGAATAAACAAATTGGGGATCATATAAAAACAGAATTAAAGTGGCAGAGAAGACAGACGAAACACATTATAGCTTAACCCTGCACCTTAACCATGTAAATATTTAACAAAAACAGCTTCACAATTCCAAAATATAACACTATATTCCACATATTTGTGGTTTTACTTGCTATTCTTGAGATTAGACTCTAAATCCCAAAGATATTTAAACAAGCATATCTAGTGATTTAGAGCAAAGATATCTTTTATCTTGTCCAGAGCAACCAAGACTTGAAAACTAATGAGACGCTAAACATCTCCCCATCTCAGTGACATAATAAGCTTATGGAGAAGCTGGGTATCAAGGTAAAGAAGGAGAACTCTAAAAACTGAAAAATGCCAGAAGTAACACAGCTACTGCCCAAACTGGCTATGGAAAACCAGGTCAGGGTATTTTGAAGGTACAGAGACCCATTGAGTCACACGATTGCTATCTTTTGATTCCTGCCATTCCTTACATTTCATCCTCTAGTTCTGGAAACATGCAACCTGCTCATAGATGAGGTTTGGCATGTTGGAAAGTTCTGTGTGTGCTGAAGCCAGAGGTATTTCTGTCTTAAAAATCTATCACTGAGGACATAGAGCTGGGTTTGAGACAACATGGTTCAGTTCTTCTGTTTCTTGACCTAAAATCTTATCTTTCTGCTTCACTATGCTATTCTCTCCCAAAGTAGGCTTTTACTTTGTGACTGGTGGAAGATTTAGACATATCCTAATGTCTGTAGGCGTGTCCTACAGATTCATGAGGTAGGAAAGCTAATCTGGATGTCTCAGCAGAGGGATTTTGCAAGACTGCATATTTTCTTCAGATTCATACATCACAAGCATTCTTGAAGAGTTCCTAGAATTGGTTGCTTTAGAGTTAGTCAAGCTTTGGTATCAGTTTGTTTCCAAACACATGTTGAGTTGAGGGAGAATGAAAAAAGAAACTAAAGTAAATTGTAAGAAAGACCCTGTCTTAAATATCTAGGTGGAAGAGTTTAGAGCCAGATGGATCTTTTAGATAAAAATAGCTATTTTCTCTTACTGGCCCAGATGAAAGTTTTTCCTGAGTCTACTTGGTCTTGATTGCATTCAGCTTAAAATAATCTAAATTCCAGTGACACAATTGGGATGGCCTATTTTCCTTCCCTTGTGAGCATTTTTTAAGGTAATTAATACAAACTAAAAGGAATGAGTGTTGCCAACTTTAAGGGAGAAAAGAAAGTGGCATTAAGAGTCTGAAATTTAACCTTTCACTTTAACATATTATGGGAAGGATGTTAAAAGCAGATGTTTTATTTGCCACCAGAAAGAGTCAGTTTTAACATCCTGCTAGTGGTAGTGAGGGACATGGAATTCAATTAATCTCAGCTTTCTATATTGGCCAATGAACTTTAATCTGTGATGTCTTATCTCAGTCCTGGATCTGGTAAATGATCTATTGATAAGAAAATGTATACGATAGTATTTTGCACATAAATGTTAGTACTACATATCCATTCAACAGATTTTAAAGTATTCTGCTATAATACCATGAGCAATGCAGAATTGACTTATTTCTCCAATTCCGTGGACCATATTTGTGTTTTTGATCATCATCCCTTGCCCAGTGTTAGAGTCCTAGTGACTGTAGAGCACAACTCCTTGAAGAAAGTGGAGATTTTAAAAATAACCCACATAGCATTTGACTTGTTTCTACTATTCAGTTACTCTTTTGTTGTTAAGTTTCAGATTTATTAATTAATACAGCTGAACTGTGGCCAACTGCCCTGGCTACTTTATCTAAAGTGTACATAACACCCAGTATTTTATTATATGCTTTTTAAATGCCCAGGGCTTAGTGTTCTCTAAAATTGTTACTTTCCCTTAATTGCTTACTTTTGTGTTTTCTTTCTCTACCTTGTTCTTCTTTTTTACCACTAGAGCTCCAAAGCATGGTGGCAAATAGTATGCATTAGATTGATATTCATTAAATACATGCATGAATTCTTAAAATTTGCAATCAAAGGAAAGGGGAGATTGTTAGAATATTTCCCTAAGGAAGTCGTTCATTGGCATTCCTTTTTTTCTCCTATATAATTTATAACTCTTCCTGACAACAAAGGGAATAGTATTTATTCATTAATGCATATAAGTATTTTATTGTAATTCTAGCAGTTTGCTGTAAAGATCCTAATTCAATAGTGTATTTAAATAGTGTCTTCAAAGAAAATCTAAGGTTTTACTAACTGGAGGAAAGACAAATTTGGGTCTGTACTTTCCTGAGTGGATATATGGCACACAGTTTGAATATGGAGTTGGTCCATGAATGTGACAGTAAACAGAGAACTTTGTTTTGTTCTAAACAAAAATGGGGGAATATTTTGAAGATTATAAATCGTAGCTTAGAAAATTGAAAACAGACTACTGACTGTAAAAGGGAGTAAAATCAGTAAGACAATGTAATTGAACTCTTATCAATAATTTGTTAGAATGAATGAAAATAGAAGTACCTCCCCCCCCGTAAAATAACATCTTTATATTACTGTGTTCAAGAAGACTTGTCAAAACTTTATTGATTTGGTTTTCCCATTAAAAGTTTAATTCATATAAATTTCTAGATGATTTGTAAAAAGTATTCAACAGATGCATACTACTCATGGAAAACATTAGAAATGGTTGATCTGAAGTTAAATGGTCCTTGTCTATGTTAGGTCAATATCAAAATGTTCTTGCTTTTGCTAACAATAATAAATGGGGTTAGAGTAGACAAACCTATTAGTTTACTGACATTTTAAGAATCATTAAAATCATTACATGAGAATAATAAATCTTTGTTTTGTGCCTACTATGGCACACAAGATAAACTGCCTAAAATAGTTTTGGTTTGGCTGTGATATTGAATGAGTGAGGTTAATATGTTTTAAAATGACAAGTCATATGTCATACAACTTTTCTTGAGATTTAACCACTAGATTTTATTCTCATTAATGAACTCATGTAATTGTATTTAAGAGATTAATGGAATCTTACTCCATAGAGTGAAATGTTAGATTCTTTGTGTGCTTTCCTTGGGGTGATAGTGACATTTTATTGGAGTTTTCAAAAAGACTGTTAAAAATGGGTCAATTATGGAGAGTAATTTTCTTTGAATTGGCCAATAATTACCACCTAGTACAGGGAATGCCAGTTTCAGGAAAACACATCGTAACTTCTTCTAATGTTTTCTTCATTTTTATAGAAATGGCTAGAGGCTGTTAATCTCTTCAGCATATAACTTCTTACATGCTTTATAAATAATTTCTCAAGAATTGGACTTTTTTGATAATAAAGTCACTTTGGAAATGTCATCCCTGAACAAATAGTTTATGCTGCACTCTTACAATTATGACTACTGCATGCATTTTTAAAGATCAAAGTATTCTTGATCATAGAAATAGGTAACAATGGTTAAAATAAACAATGTTGTTACTGTATACTATAAACAGTAGTTACACATAATAAGTGTGATGGATTATTTAAAAATTTATATTGTAGGTAATGCTATATCTTCTAATAATGTACACTGCACAATTTTTAAATACTGGGGTAGAATGAGAAAATTATTTGAAAAATAGCCTGCTCTTGTCTTTCAGGTATTTATTTGGAGTAATAAGATGTTTCTTCAAATATGATTTTTAAAATGAGAGCAGGAAAACCAAGGAAATTTAAAAAAATTCTTACCAAGTAATTTCAAAAATTGCTCATGGCACAAACTATTAATAGGATATAGTAAAGAAGCAATGGGTTAGAGGGAATGACAGTATGCATAAAAGCATAGAATAAGCACCATTAGAAAAGAAAATATAAATAGTCCTTCATATATATATATATACTTATATTTTATATATATATATATGCTTATATTTTAAAAATTGAAGGGGAAACAATTCTCTTATTATAAAAGTTAAAGGTTAAGAGTGTAAATATATGGAGGGAACAGAGTTGAAAATTAAACATCTTTGAATATAGTTTGCTTAGATTTGATTTTGGAACCTTGTGAAATATAAAATGATTAAGCAAATTATTTAAAATCACTCCTTAAAGTTGAAAGTAAATTAGTCAAATTAATTTAAATCTGTCAGTTTTACATGACAAAAACTAAACTAATGATATTAAGATATTGTAGCAGGCTGAATATTCTGGATGTGAAATCTTTAAAGGAAAATACAAATAAACTTTCATAAGCATAACAAAAATTAAAGTGTTATTATTCTTAAGCTTACCTATATAGTTTAGAATATAAAACAATTTAGTCCTTTTTGGTGTCACTGAAAACCAAATATTTGGGATAGAAAATGAAAAATACAGGTCATCAAAATGAAATGAAAACTACAACCTTGAATTTGAAGTGGCAGTGGGTATGGAAAACTATGTGGAGGACTCTCAAATTAGTGAAAATGGAACTATCATTTGACCCAGCAATTGCTCTCTTGGGAATCTACCTAAAAGAGATCTCAATGTGGGTACAAAGGGACATCTGTGCTCGGATGTTTACTGCAGCACTGTTATAATTGCAAGGACTTGGAAGCAACCCTAATGCCACAAAACAGATGACTGGATGAAAAAAATGTGATATATATATATATATATATCACATATATCACACATATATATATATATATATACACACACACACATATACGCACGATGGAATATTACTCATCAATTAAAAATGACAAAATTGATGATTTTATGACAACATGGATGTACTTAGAAAAAATCATATTAGCACAAACAAGTCAAAAAGAAAAAGACAAAAACCAAATGTTTTCACTAATGCATGCGATATAGGAAAAAAATAAACAAAATCCACGAGGAAAAGTCAAAACAAGCTAAGCACCAAACAGAAGCATACAACTTTGGGCAGGAGGGAAAGGGGAGGAATGGTGGGGAGGGTGGGGGTAAATCCCTGGATTACAATGATGTGAAATTTATATATAAATAAATTAGAAAAAAAAAGTGTCAGTGGGGATTCATGATATACTTCATAAATATTATAATCTAGGTGTCTTAATTCTTCCTTTTTAGGAGCTTAGAAAATAATGCCAGAATTCATAGTTATGGATACTTCAATCAGATTGTGGTTTGTAAATACAGTTTCACATAGGAAAAATGATTGACCTCTAACAAGAAAAAACTGATCCAACTCTTTAGCAGAAAACATTAGATGATGGAGTCTATTACTGTAGCACTAAACAATGTATCTCAAAGACTAGTGTTGTTAGTAGTGACAAAAGACACAAGTCAAAGTGAATAGGCTCCCACTGATTAAGGATGAGTCATTTAAATGTCTTAAAAACTGTAGTGTATTAAGGGGTATGATGTATGTTTGAATGCACAAGTGTATTGGACAACAACAGTCATTTGATTCATTCTTTTGAAAAGTGGTAAAAATAGTAACAGCACACCAAGAGTTTACAGTAAACCAAGAGTTTACTGTTTCTTATGCTATTTGAATTGCAGCTAATTAAACAGTTGATGATAGGAAGTTTCTCTGTATAGAAGTATCCAGAAAAATGAACTAGGAATAATAGAATTAGGACATTGCCATTTTGCAATCCCTAATTATTTAGTGAATCTAGGAAATGAACATCAATGCCTGATAATACCACAAAATAGAGTAATTTAGACAATCAATACCTACTAATGAGAATGAACAAAACTGAATGTGACATACTCTTGCAGTCAAAACAGAAAATATAATGTAGCCGGGCATGGTGACACATGCCTGTAAGCGGCAGTCTAAGGAAACCACAGCTGAGCCAGGAATTGGAGTTCGAGTCCCTCTGGGGCATGAAGCAAGACATAGTTCCAAAAAATTAGCTGGGCGTGGTGGCGCCGCCTGTAATCCCAGTTACCTGGGAACTGAGGCTGGGGATTGCTTGAATCCGTGGTACCCTGTGCAACGTGAGCCTCCAGTTCCACGGGCAAAAATAGCGAGACCTAGTCTCAGAAAAATAAATAAATAATAAATAAATAGATAAATAAATAAGCAAATAAATAAACAAATAAAGTAACCTTATTACCAGAAATAGACAGGTGAATATATTATATATTACTGCAGTTATATAATAAATAATAGCTAATTACAAGATTCTATTAATAAAAAATTACAATTTAATCAAGTTATGTCTCAATTAGTAAACAAAAGTTATACAAATCAGGGAATGTACTATCTGGATATTTGAAGAAAATATGGACTTACTGTTAAATTCTAGTTGATACTGATGTTGTTGTATTTGAAAAAACACCCCCTATCCTTTAGAGATTCTTACTAAAATTTGCCAATGTAGAAGTATTACATTTGTTTCAAAATAATTAGGTGAATGGGGAAGTGTATTAGATTTCCACGCACTTATATGACTGAAGTGTTGACCATCATTAACACTGGATAGCAGGTGAGTAAGTCTTGCTATACTACTACTCATTTTTATTTTCTTTATTTATTTTTATTGTTTATATATTTACGTATATATATATATATATATATTTACATATATATGGTTTACATTGTTGTATCCCCCAGGATTTTCTCATCAACATATCACCTGCATACCATCATCTTGATTTTTTGTGTTTATTCCTTGATCTTTTGTGCTTATCCCTGATTTCTCCCTAGCAGTATGTTTTTGTTCTGTTGTCAACTTCATAGTTTTGACTTTTTCTTGACTTTTTGTTTGTTTTCCCTATATCTCACCTATAAGTGAAAACACCCATTTATATTTATTTTTATTCTTTCTGGCTTATTTTCAATAGCATGATTCCTTCTAGGCCCATCCATGTTATCACAAATGCATCAAATTTGTCCTTTTGATAGCTGAATAATATTCCACAGTGTAAATATACCACAATTTTTCATACATTCATCAGTTTTGGGATTCTTGCTTTGTTTACAAACCCTGGCTCTTGTAAATAGTGCTGCAATAAACATCTGAGTACAGGTGTCCTTTTGAATTACTGTTTTGGTATCCTTAGGGTAGAGTCTCAGGAGTGAAATGGTAGATTGAACAATAGGTCAATTTTCAGTAGTTTGAAGGTCTTCAACTTGCTTTCAACAGTGGCTGGACCAGTTTACATTACCATCAGCAGTGTAAGAGTGTTCCTTTTTCTCCACATCCATAATAGTACTTGTTGTTGCTCATTTTTTTGATATGGTCATTTTCACTGGTGTAAAGTGGTATTTCTTTGTGGTTTTGATTTGCATTTCCATGGTGAGCAGTTTTTTTATATATTGGCTAGCTTTTTGTATTTCCTATTTGAGAAGTGTATTTTAAGCTCTTCTCCCCATTTTTTGACTGGACTCTTTGCTTTATTTTTGTTAAGTCGTGCAATTTCTTTACAGATATTTGTTATCAAACCCTTGTCAGTTGAGTGAGAACAAAGTTTTGTTCCCATTCCTTTGGGTATCTCTTTGTTTTGGTTATTATCTCTTTGCTGTACAGAAGATTTTTAGCTTGATATAGTCCCAGCTGCTTATGTAAGTCTTCATTATCTTGGCATGTATAGATGTGTCCTGAAAGATGGGGTTTTTGTTTGTTTTTTGTTTTTGTGTGTGGGGGGGTATAGGTTGTGAAATGTCTTTTTTCTCTATTTTATGATCTCGTGTCTTATGTCCAGGTCTTTTATTCATTTTGATATGTTTTTTGTGTATGGTCTGAGGGAGTAGTGTAGATTCATTCTTTTGCATGTTGCAGTTCAGTTTTCCCAGAACCGTTTATTAAAGAGATTATTTTCTTGACTACTTTCTATAGGACAATTTTTAAATGGTTTAATTTGGAAAAAAAAGTAATGCATATTAGGAGTATTTTCATTCTATAGTCAGGAGCAATTACTGATGCATTTATACTCTAGTGAGCATACCTACTCCATGTGATTTTACTGTACCCTAAATGACATTGCTCTTTCTTCACCAGTTAAATGTGAGCCCATTTTTCTTTTATTGTTAATTCACAGATTCATAGATATATAGA
The DNA here is from genome assembly GCA_004024945.1 of Uropsilus gracilis. Classification (NCBI taxonomy): domain Eukaryota; kingdom Metazoa; phylum Chordata; class Mammalia; order Eulipotyphla; family Talpidae; genus Uropsilus; species Uropsilus gracilis. The sequence goes on along the minus strand of PVHY01009162.1, from coordinate 2,055 downwards.
TATTTTAAACAACTATTTCTAAAATCCCGTATTGTAATCCCTGCTCATTCCCTACCCAGACATATATGTTAATTTAGCAATGAGCAATTAGCTTATCCATTTAGCAATGGGCATCTGCACATTCTTAACAAAGAGATTTAACAGACTAAAATGAGTCCTGGTAGAATGTTAAGAGTCTGAAATAGTATTTTCAGGTACTTAGAATCACTGTGTATATAGTATACCTATCACTTCTACTACTAAGAGCATAATTTTTGCTTTTAAAATGGTTCTGGTCTAGAAATATGATGCTCCTATTGTGCAGTTAAAAAATCAGTCTTCTGTCAATTCAGGAAAGTTGGGAAACTGGATCTATTTGCTTTTATTTTTTAACATTGCTTCATTTCTTTTTCATTTTGAAACTGCTCTATTGTGTGTCACTGTCTAATAAAGGACCAGATGGTGTATTCAAAGGCTTCAATTTGTCCTAAAATCAAACACCAAAGTAAAACACTTTAAGAACATTCACACAAGTGATAATTTTGTTTTAAAAACTTATTATTACATTTTACTTTCAGATAATTTTAATCTTCATTATTTTAAAATACATTAAAGAACTCCTCATTGAGTACATCTTTCTGTAATGTAAGCTTACATGAAATAATATATCATTATTCATTATAAGATGGTGATGTGCTTATCATTAATTGTAAATTAAATTATTTTGTATGTTCGTGCTATGTGATTTTTAGATTGAAATCTTCATTACAATAGAAGTTGGACTGTTTCCATGTATCTACACTGAGTAGGGAAAACTAGGAAAATTGCACGGTAAACTGAGGACAGTATTATACATAATTACCTACCCAGCTCATATTTATGGTCATATACTCTTTTTATAAATAGGTGGAGGAGAAAAAATGGATTTAGTGCAAGGATAGCTCAAATTGATAAATGAATTCAATTCATACCTTTCTGAATAGACTGATGCTATAGTATAAACTTTCTCAAGTAGACCATAAAAGACATGGTAAGGAAATTTTCTCTAACAAATAGAAATTGCTGGATGAACCTAATCTTCTAATTTATATAAAAAAGGATGATTTTTGTGATTTGAACTTATGATATTTTGTGGGCAACCACAAATAGCTTAATGTTGTTTGTGGACCTGAAAGAAAAATAAATTAAAAGATAGAGAAAAAAAAAAACCTGGGTAACAAGTTTATGGATTAACAATGAAAGTCAGCCCAAGTTCCTTCCTAAGGCCTACTAGGGTGACTTCTGCATGAAATAGCATCTTAAAAATCAAGTAAATAAAATGATAGTATACCTCACTCTACCTCAGTCATCCATCACTTAAGTGCCCATGCAGTGAACTCAAATAGACTGCTCTTAATTATTGGCAATGACCCATATAATGAATCCTACTAACTAGACCTACTTTAACTATTTCTGATGCCAAATACTCAGCTTCTCAGTAAAAGAGACCAAATCTGAAGCCATAATTGAACATTATCTCTTAAGGAAAATCAGAAACCTTTTTATGGCTAATTGATTACCTTTAACCATTTTCCTATGGAATAGAAGAACAGTTTAACCTACTCAACACATAGTATCAGCATGGATTGTCTTTTTTGTATACACCTCTCACCAGACCATTTAAGGGCCTGTTGAGTGTTTAATAGGCCAGCAGAGATATTAGAAGAAAAAGAGGAAACTCAAGGATAAGTAGAGAAGAGAGAGGTGATGAGTATGTGTAAGAAGTATTCTGTGATAGCTGATTGGGTAGTTACCTTTGGTTCTCCCAGAACTGAGATATTTCTACAACTTCTATGAGTGCTATCAAAATCACAGCTAACTTCTGGACAGCAAAATGCTGCCAGATTTAGATAGGAAGTTGAGTATATGATATTCTGAAAGAAAGAAAGAAAGGGTTTTGGCTATTCGGGGTCTTTTGTTGTTCCATATGAATTTCAATAATTTTTGTTCTATCTCTTTAAAATATATCATTGGGATCTTTATTGGAATTGCATTGAATCTATAGATGGCCTTTGGTAGTATAGCCATTTTGATGAT